>JAEPRD010000097.1:0-117119 GCA_016758985.1 Mucor saturninus
TTTGCAACCGAGCCGAGCTTAATAAACTTCGAGCGAGCTCGAGCTTCAAAAAAACGCATTCGAGCGAGCTTCGATCGTGTTCCAGTCGAAGCTCGCTCGAGAGTTTCGATCTTCATTCCGAACACTACTTGGGACTTCTTTATTTGAAGCTCCGGGCTTGGTATAAATATCAGGTTTTATCCTATTTTAATAAAGTTCATCTTGTTTCTATCTCGTATTTTATACTTGTGTTAATCGACTATTTCAATATTTAACTTACTCCCTGTTTTTATTTTTATTCTTTTTATTTTTTTGTGTAAACCAATCCCGTTTACCGCATTTAGAACCTATTTTACACGATGGCCATCTTTAAAGGAACCAAGTAGTTACTCATACAGTTCTGCGTTAGGTTGGCAGGAGCCGAAGAATATGATTTAGGTAGATAGCAAATTAGGTTGCTCCAAAAACGGCAGTGAAGAACTTTTGCGTCTGGAAGTCTTTGACGAAACTTTAAATACACTGTTTAAACTACTACACTGTCTGTCTCTTAAACTGGTGCGTTATCTGGTGATATTGTTGATTAAATCAAATATATTGAGCCAAGAGCAATAAAAACATCGAACTCAATCTTGTTTAAACAACTATCATGTATCAAAAGCTTATCCAGGAACATTCAGAAATGAAATGCATCCTTGTGAAGCTTTTGTTGGTAGAGATTTCAAACAGTTGATGCAAGTCCTTCCTCTGGTTTTACGCACTGGTTTTTGGATATGGCAATAGTATATTGGAACCGGTCCTCGCAAGTTTTATTTGTCTGTGTAGTAAATCGGTAGTGTGATTTAATTAAACAAAAAAAAAAATAAAAAAAAAAATTAAGTTCGTATGTTTATACAATGTTCACGAAATAGCACAAAATGTCTGCCATCCATAGATGTGCTACTTGCATGATCATATATTAAATTAGTTGTATCATACCGCAACGTCATAGCAAATTATTTAAACCCATCCGGTGAAAGCAACGTTTTATAGAGTATATGCCTAGTATTTGATCCCTACTGGCCCTACAGACAATACAACCATGATTAAATTAATCAAATGAAATTACTGTATTAGTTTTGTATTTTTTAAATTTGACTATAGCATCAATTAGATAAGTTTGACGGTAGTTAGTCAATTTCTCACTTTCATACTACCTTCTTGTTAAAATTGCACTATTAACCTCATTCAGTCTGTAATATCCGATGTCTAAGAGACAATACTTTCAATCAAATATAAGAGAATCTTTTATTAAATGCTTAATTTGCTCTTGTATATATATTGTATGTTCATGTTTGTTAAGTCAATGATTCGTGATTGCTGTATCGGTGATTCTTATATGTTCTGTATTTACATTAGAGTAGCTGTTACTATGTTGAGAGAGTCTTGTGATACACCACAGTCTTTTACTTAAAACCTACTACCAGAGTAGTCGTAGCGACAGGGAAAAGAAAAGTTATTACATTGTTGCATGCACGTATGAGGATGCTTGTAAAGTCGTTATTTTTGATAAATTAGACTGATTGACGACTGTCGCTTTATACTAATAAAAATTTATATGGGAGAGTAGCTTAAATGCGGATCTATTCAACAAAACAAGAGTTGATATCAATTTATCTCCAATATTCGTGGAGTAGATTGGAAGACAAACGTCTGCTCTATTTTTTTTTTTTTTTATTTTGATGTCATGGCGAGCTAATAGAAAAGCTTATGGTCAATTTGCGACTTTTTCGCCCTAATGCCCTGTGATGCAATTTCAAATAATCATAATAAAAAAAAAAAAAAAAAAAAAGCCAGAAAGGCAAGTTCCCGATCCGGAGATATTAGAGTTATTAAATAAATATCACGCCGTCTCTAAAAGTTGTTATAATATTAAGTAGTTTGTTGATAAGTCTTAGCTTATATATAGAATTAGTCTTATAACGGCATAAACGTGTATGCAACTTCTAATTTATTGTCTGGATGAATTATGAGGCTGATACCGGATAAATTTTATAGTGAATTAAATATGCCTGAAACATTTTGTATTGATTAATGTCAAAAGAGTATCTCCCCTCAAATAAAGATCATACCTTGGCCATGTTAGGTACCAAAGTGCCTGCTGAGATACAACATGTCTATAAACCAAACATCGTTTGGCAGATTTGTATAGTACCTTCTTCTTTTTTCTCTAATATTGTCTATTCTTCTGTCTTGACAGCTGTCAGCCAGAAACGAATTTAACCTGCCATATATTAAGGGAAGGACAATAAGGGACACAGCCGTTGTGAGAATGAAAAAAAAAAAAAAAAAAAAAGCGCTAGATTTTTTTAAAAACAGCGTTTTTAATGTCCGTCGTGACTTTTTTGAAAGAAACCCACCATGTCTTTTTATTTTTTCTTTTTGTTTCTTTCAACTTTTTTTATTATTTTTCAACCCTTGGAAACTCTTTTATCTTTTTTAAAAGAGTCATTTTATCCCGAGAAAAGTTTAAATAAATACGACAATAATACAATATGGGACATTCTTCACAAGATCATTCTAGAGATCCTTGGTAAGACCTTCAAGTTTGTTTTTGTACCCTTGAAAACCCGAGTTTTTAACCCTTTTTTGTTAGCCCTTGGGTCATCCTTAACGATTTAGGTGGTGCTTTTGTTATGGGTGCTGTCGGTGGTGGTATTTGGCATTCGGTTAAAGGAGCAAAGAACTCGCCCAAGGTAAATAGAGAATCCAGTTAAAAAATAAGGGGGAGATAGAGACAAAGACTAAGTAAAGAATAGGGTGAACGTTTGACTGGTGCAGTTTCTGCCATGAAGGCTCGTGCACCTGTTTTGGGTGGTAACTTTGCTGTTTGGGGTGGTCTTTTCTCAACATTCGATTGTGGTTTAAAGGGTATTAGACAAAAGGAGGATCCTTGGAACTCAATTATTTCTGGTGGTTTGACTGGTGGTGTCTTAGCCGCTCGTGGTGGTGTCAAAGCTGCTGCTGTCTCTGCTGTTGTTGGTGGTGCTCTTCTTGCCTTGATTGAAGGTGTTGGTATTGGTATCACTAGAATGACTGCCGATCAAAACAAGCCTGTCATGCCTCAGGTAAATAGGAATAGAACCCGAAAGAAAAGGAAAGAATACTGATATTTTTAATAGATCTAAGAAAAAACACAACAAAAAAAAAAAATTACTAGATTTCAACACTATCCCCATGTGTATATATTATACGTCCTCTCCCCTTTCTTCCTTATATATATATAAATATTTTTATTATGTATTAGTGCTTATTGTCCAGTCAAGATACCTGGATGTTATTATCATGGACTTTGCAATAAACGATTTCAGATAAAAAGCAAACACTATTCAAACTGAGCAACAATAGGATCTTAAAATGTGCTTAAATCACTGTAACATGTCAATCCTGCGTGAGCCTGAGAGTCAAAACCCAAGAAAAAAAAAAAAAGATGGGGATCGTAAAGCATAGATTCTGCATAGTATGTGACTTTGTTCTGTTAATTTAAAGGGCAAATAAGAGGCCGTGTGCGTGTTGGTTTTATTGTTACTGTAGAGTACTACAATTCGCACTGGGTTTATAAAGCCGTATTGGTAAGAAACAATACGCTTTTTTTTCTTTAGCAAGTATAAAAAAGATAAAGAAGAGGAAACTTTTTTTCTTCTTTTATAATTTATTCCGACCCAATGAGTTTGCAGAAGAACCTACCACCATGGCTACCTTTATCGTTTATATTAGCCCAACATCTTCTCAAACATAAATTGCATAAACGAGTGCTAACACCTGTAGAACGAAAATACTTTCAAGATGCTACAAGTTCTTTTGCAACGTGGATAGCGTTTATCAACCAGCACCATGATAATACTTTTATTGAATTAGATACAACCGCCTTTCGTGTTCGTTCTATGCTATATGAACAATTTATACCCCATCTATTTCATACACATCGGCCGTGTTGTAAGCTCTTGAATCTGGAACCGCTCATCGAGCAAGCGCGACACTTAGTCATGCCCTCATCACAAGACATTGCTCGAGAATGGGACGCTTTTGTTGAAACCCACGTCAAAAAACAATCATCCCAAGCACAAAACAGCACCACCCATAATCCCTCCACCTCCATTGCCACTACCGCCAGTGCCACCATTAACACCGCTGCCGACGATGAATTAAAACAGGAAGGAGAAGAACAACCTCAAGGTATGCCCATTAAATGCTTGCATGAACTTCTTTTTTATGTTTCTTTTATAAAAAATAGCCTCAACACCTACACCAACTTCTAATAAATCAATAGAGGAACCGGCAATGGTTTCTGACGACGTTCCCCTTCGAGATATTTTTCAGACGCTTGAGTCAGATCGAGCAGCTATGATTGAACAGCGCAAACTGGAGGTAAATTTTCCAATATTTCGGCTCGTAATAACACAGATCAAACTCATAGTTTAATCGTGTAGGAATTTGAAGCACAAGAGGAATTGAATGAAGAAGAAGAAGAGAAAGAGAACGCTGCCGCAAAATCTGTATGTCCTATATGTTTTTTTTTATATATCATAACATACTAATTGATTTATTCTAGTTATCCATGTTTAACGCAGATGGAAATTTCAATCTAAAGGTATTCAGGAGTGCTAAAAAAAAACGATTCGCAAGTTATGCTCACGTTTTTTTTTATGGCATAGTATCTACTTCAAGGCATAGTAGCCAATCGACAGAAAACATCATTATCAGATCGTGAATTGCAAAATTTATTATCTGATTTCAAACCGCATAGATCAAAATGGGTAAATATTAAATTAAGGTAAAATTAAAAACAGTGCCTTAATGTGAGATTCTTAGGCAAATGATGATAGAGTGGGTCAGGAAGAGCTATACGAGGCATGTGAAAAAGTCTTGACCGATCTTAAGAATTATACCGAGCATTCTACACCATTTTTAAACAAGGTCAATAAACGAGAAGCGCCTGATTATTTCGAAGGTAAAATTAATTTCAGAATCACCCTCAAACAACACATACTAAAAAATTCACTACCCCTTCCCCTCCCTTCGCCTTCCAGTTATAAAAAAACCAATGGATCTTGGGACTGTTACGAAAAAAATGAAGAATCTAAATTACAGATCGAAAAAAGAGTTTGCGGATGATCTTTATTTGATATATGATAATTGTCTTGCATACAACACCAATTCCGTAAGTGATGATAGTTCCGTATATATATATATAAAAAAAAAACGACGAAAATGACTCATTCTCGATTAGGCAAGTGAATATAGGAAACATGCAATTGCCATGAGAAGAAAGACAGAGAGATTAATGGCTAGAGTACCCAACATAAGTATCAAGGAAAGAATAGAGACAGAGATAGAAGAAGAAGGCGATGAGATGAGTGAAGAGGACGATCACGAACCTGAACGTGTCTCTAAAAAATCCTCTGGAAAACACATGGTTTCGATCGAAAGAAAAACAACACCCATCATTCCCAATCGACGTCAATCACGCGAACGTTCCATGACACGCGGATCCAGTACAGCACCCTTATCAGCCATTGATGCGGCATTTTTAACAGATACGGAGGCTCCATTTACACCGGATAGAGTAGGTACACCACAACATATGCAGTATGGCGGTAAACACGTCAAAAAATCAGGGGATGAGGATGAAAACATTGATCTTGAACAAGAAGAAAAGACACTGGGTGCTGAGATTGATGCAGATGTTGGTGAGTTGCAAGATCAAGTCTGGAGAGACAAGACAAAAAGGACAAGGGCGAAATTGACAGTAAGTTCATTTTCTTTTCTACAACTCTTTATATTAACTATGGGAAAATAAGACGGATGTTGAAAAACAATATCAATTTTCGTTCGGTGAACGAGAGGCTTTAGTGAGATCTGGGTTAGATATGGAGCGGTTTGCCATGATTGAACATGTACATGATAAACCGGATTCTGTCATGAAACTAATTCGGTGTGACCATGATCGTTTTCTTAAGTGGACAGACAGAAGACCAGGTCATACTACATTATACGATGATTTGGATTTGGACTCTAGCGACGATGAAAACCTAGACGCTTTCTTTTCTCGGAAAATCACAAAACCCAATAAAGTAGTGGACGACTCGGCTAAAACAGATTTATTTTTACCCGAGTATGAAATAACAAGTGGTTTACCTGAAATCGATGGTGTACATGAGGATGTGTTGGAGACAATACCACCTGAAAGCCAAATCACTGTGAGGAAATCATCCGTAGATTTAAGTCCTGAAGCAACAATGGCTGTTCAAGGGTAAGAAAGAAAGAGAAGGGGGGAAAGGAATTTTTGGCACTTAATCTCATCTTGTCCCTAGTTACATGTCTTTGGACGTTTACCCTGAATTGAAATTCCCTACTTATGGCCTGAATCCTATTATTGATCGCAACAACCGCACACTGGAAAAGATTAGGTTGATGTACGCAAAATGCAACGCTGTCCGTAATAATGTCCCGGTAAACCTAATAGTTTTTTTTTTCTGCAACGATACTAAGTTGTCAATCAAACATTCTTAGATCTCTACTTTAGCATCATCCATCGAACTAGACCCTGTCTCCAATGAAGACTCGAAGCAGGTGGCGATATCTTCCAATTTAAAACAGATACCTCCACTGGCGTTAAATAGTGAATCGGGTCACCAAATGTCACAAAAAGTTCTAACAAAGCTTCTTACTCATGCTGGTTTTGAGGGAGCGAAATTGGGAGCGTTAAATGTGTTGACCGACATTATGACTGACTATATCACAAATATTGGAAAGACTTTACGATACTATTGGGATGACTACGGACATCAAATGGATGGGGATGTAAGCATTTTTGTTCTGTTTTTTTTTTTGTTCAGCTTTGAATATTCAAACTTTTTGTTCAGGAAATGTTGCTTCATACGTTGTACGAAAATGGTGTCATGAAGTTATCTGAGCTTGAAAATTATGCGCATGATGATGTCGAAAGAGGAAGCGGTAGATTGGATGATTTACATCGTAGACTTCAGACTTCCTATCAAGACCTTCTCTCTGTAAGTTTATAATATAATAGTAAATAATTGTGATAATAGGAGTAACATCTTGTTGTCAGGGCTCCACCGAACATTCTGCCGAAGACGAAGAGAACTTATTAAACGAAGAGGAGACTTTTGTAACGTGAGTACTTATTGGTATCCATGTGATGAATTTATGCTGACTATAATCACTTACTAGGGGTATTTTTGGTGAGGATATTGGAGAGGATTATTTCGGATTTAAAAATATTGGACTGGATCAAGAGTATAATCTGGACTCACTCACTGTAAGTAAGACATACGTCAAATAACAGAAACAAGTCGAACATCATGTATTAATGTGTATTCAGATTCCCAGTAGGTTATGGTTTGGTAAAAACAAGGAAAAGGTTCCAATCCACGGAGAGTAAGTTATCATTACATAATTCAATAAATAATGGACTAATAGCTGTGTTTGTAGTCTAGCAAAAGAAGTAAACTACAAGTATCCACCCCCACCCAACTTTCTACCGGTGACTTCCGAAAAGCCCATCATTGGACTCTTACAACCTTATTTTGCAAAGCGATTACTAAACCCACCGGTGATTGAGGATGAATATATTCCCAACCGTAACAAAAATAGACCACGCCATCCACCGACCAACAAGAGCGGTTCAGGTAAAAAGAAAATGTCTAAGGAATCTTCGGGTGGTGGATCAGGGAACGGTGGTGATAATAAGAAATCCAAACGAAAGAGACCGACAGAAGAAATTGTGGCAGAGAAGGCAGAACGAGCTGAAAAGAAGCGACAAAAGATGGAAGAAAAAGCACAGCGGATTGCTGAAAAGGAACAAAAACGTAGAATGAGAGAGGAGTTGAAAGAACAAGAAAAATTAGCAAAGATAGAGGCCAAAGAAAAGAAGAAGGCTCAAAATAAAAAAGTAAAACAAACCCATTCGGCCGCTTCTTCAACAAAAGGAAATTCGGTTCCTCCTGGTGGTGAATCCCCTAATATGGATGACGATGAAGATGATTAAAAAATCACCTGCGCCATTGCTTAGATTTACATATTTTTATTTCTTGTATATATTATACATACAAATCATAGAATAAAATAATGCTATTTTGTAAAATTTACACACACTTCAATTAAAGATCCGTCTTTCAAATAGCTGGTGAAACCCGAGGCTTAAAAGGACGCTTTAAAGAACGATCGTGTCAGGAACGGTGCAGATAGCCAAAAACTTAGTCAATTGGATTCAAAGTGTACGCAAAACCAATTCTAGGCGGTAGACAGCAAAAAAAAAAAAAAAAACCTATTCGTTTTTAATGCAAAAATTCAATTCCGTTTCTGATGAGTAATGCATTGGAACTAGGCTCTTTGTGTATTTGATGAGTCCACATACCCGAAAGATGACACCAGTGTATGTTTAGCTTTAATTTTTGTGCTGATACATTGACATGAATATGGTAAACGAGAAAAACTGGAACCTGGCAATACCTGCTAAACAGAATGTCCTTTATTCATGCATTTGTCAAAATATGCTGGTTACACAGTACTACTGATAAAGTAAAGCCAGCTGGATGTTTTAAAACCCAACGAAAAGTACTGGCATGTAATTGCAAGCAAACATAAGGCATAATCTGTGTAAAAGGATTGTTTATGAGCTCAGGTTTATAGTAAGTGTTCTGTTTTACAAATAAGCTTCTCATTTTATTTATCTTGAATCTCATTTGGCATGAATTAGAAATGTATTTAGTGCAACCCGACTTAAAAAAAATGTAGATATCGCTTTTAAAAGTGAAAATATCAGGAACAGGCATCGTATACTTAATGATCTTTATAATAAGCCATCCAAGCCGTATATCAAACAATGCGACTATGATGTGACGGGTAGTACGCTATGGGAGCAACAATAACGCTAACTGTTTACTCATAAGTTTTTTTTTTAAAAAAAAATACAAGATAAAAACACGATCTTTGCTGGAATCCACACAACTAACAATTCAAACAGGACATAAATTTTGTGTTGATTATGCTACGAAGCCATTTTTTTTTTTTTTTGAGGCAAGTAAGGTTATACTGTGCTGGGACTGGGTAAACTATAGTGAAACTGAAAAATAGAATGACACATTAAATACTCATACAATTTTCTAGGCCGAGTCAGACTACGTTATGAAATCCCAATATGGTACTGGTCTACCATTGCTGAAGTTTGGACGCTTGTGGATCAAATAGTGTATACCTTACACCTGTTACTGCCGACATAAAATCTGAAGGACTTGTTGCTCCCTTAGTTTCTGGTCATATGCATGGGTTGTCTGGATGGAGTGCTGCATTGGGTTTTTTGATGGGTACAGTCCGCCTTATCGTTTGTCATTGTCTAGATGATTTAGTTTGCTATCATTGCCTTTTTGCTGCCAAACATGTAACAAGTAGTGGCCCGGTTAACTCTTTTGTAAACACGGGGTATTTCAAATAGCCAGACGGCTATTTTTTTTTTCTCATTTTTTTTTTTTTTTTTTTTTTTTTTTTTTTTGGTTGGGATGTGCTTGCACCTTCTCGTTAACCAAATTATGTTTGGGAACCAAGAGAAGTACGTTTATAATTTATGGTATATCGTCCTCTTTTTTGTCTAAATAAAAAAATATTGAATCCACAGATTTAAAGACTTTTTGAAAAAAAAAAAAAAAAAAAAAAAAAAAAAAAAAGTTGCGTTTTGAAGTTTATTAACACTTGATCAAAAAGTATTACATGAAGCGATAATTTGCTAATAATACTTTCAAGGCCTCAGCTATTTTCTTTGACATTTTGGGCCGGAGTTGAAAAGCATAGTTGACTTGATCCTTCTTTTTCTTATGTTTGTGCTTATAAATCATAGTTTTTACAAAAAATATATATGAATGATAGTTATTATGAGAGCATGAATGTGTTCCTTTTTCTTTATAAACCGAAGGATATGGTTGGCATGAACAGCTTTTGAGCATATGTTTGTCACCATGGGAATCTGATTTCAAAAGAAATTAGTTTAGGCGCCTAACAAATATTTGAAAAGGTCCCTTATTAAGATTTCTACAACAGTGTCTCATTTGTAGTGCAACAAGGATGAGCCCCATAGGGCCTTAAAAAAATAAATCAAGCACATGACCTGGCTGGCTGACTGGCTGAATTGAGTGATTTGGTCTCCCCTTTTTTTAATTATTCTTTTCTTGTCTCCTTTTGTTTGTTTTGTTCTTTCTTTCTTCAATGTCTCCCCACATCCCTTTTCCTTTACGAGAGACAGCTAAAGTAGATGAGAATCAACCTTTTCAACCTAATCTGAATGTGTCTTTAACCTGCCCTGATTGTCGAATTAAACCACCACACATCGTCGAGGAGTTTGCATCTGGCGATTTAGTTTGTGGAGACTGTGGGCTTGTGTTGGGTGATCGTATTATTGATACCAGATCAGAATGGAGAACATTTGCAAACGATGAGGGAGATGTATGTGTTATGACTATAATAAATAACCCTTATATTAAAACCTCCAATAGGATCCTTCTCGTGTGGGTGCTGCATCCAACCCATTATTAGACGGTGACCAATTAGACACAGTGATTTCACGCCGAGACGGCGGTACAGGTATCTCGAGAGATTTGAACAAAATCCAAGGCAGGGCTACTGCTCAAAAGGGAGAGAGAAACCTGATGCAAGCGTATAAAGAGATTACGGCCATGTGTGATTCTATTTCACTTTCCAAAGTGGTGAGTGATACGGCAAAGCAGTTATATAAACGTGTGGAAGATGAAAAGTTATTGCGAGGTAAATCCAGTGATGCTATTATTGCAGCGTGTATCTGTATTGCGTGTCGACAAGAGAGAGTAGCAAGAACGTTTCGAGAGATCTGCGCATTAACACGGGTTCCTAAGAAGGAAATTGGTCGCTGTTGTAATGCATTAAAAGCCAAATTACAAACAAGTACGTCGGTGATGAATTCTGAAGATTTAATGTCGCGTTTCTGCTCAAATTTACAGTTACCCAATTATGTTCAAAAATCTGGTGTGGATCTAGTCAGAAGAGCAAAAGAATTGGGTACACTTGCCGGCAAGTCGCCCATTTCTGTCGCTGCCGCTTGTATCTATCTTGTTTCCTATTTATTCAAGAGCCCAAGAACTACCAAAGATATCGCTAATGTTGCTGGTGTCTCCGAAGCCACCATCAAAGCTGCCTATAAATCCTTGTATACAGAGAAAGAAAAATTGATTGATTTGGAAGCGTTGAAGGGAAAACCCAACTGTGAAGGCATTTCGTTTGATGAGCTAGTATTACCTTAAGCACCTTTCTTTTTTTTTTATTTTATTTTTATTTTTGAAACATCCTCCTGTTGTTTCTCCGAGCTTCAAATGATGACTATTCTACTTTCTTTTTTCTTTTTCTTTTTTCTTTTCTTTTAATTTAAAAATAAAATCATGGTTCGTGTGTACTGTGATGAAATTACTAGTAAACTAAAGGCGTCACAACCGGGCAAAAGAATGCCTTTGTTGTGTTCCGTAAACCGTTCTTTGGGCTGGAGAATTATATCCGAAAACTACGAAGAGTAATATATATAAAAAAAGCATTGATGAAAGGGTCCCCATTTTTAAAATGAATCATTGTATTCTAGACATGAAAAAGGTATTCGAACAGAACATTTTGATTTCAACAAGTATGGGATCAAGGAAGATAATTTGACAGCAATGGCAATTTCCGACGTAACACAAACATATATCCATGCCAATCATCTCTTTTGACCTTTCATAAACTTAGGGAACCGGTATTATTGCTGTTGGCTCGGGCGGAAAAGATGGATATTTATATTTCCTATTTGACAGATCGGCCGAAAGAGACTCGGGATCGCGGCTAAGATTCAAAGTAAGAAGAATACTCAAGCAAAAATTACCTATAGACTGGCCATTTATTTATTTATTTATTTCATAGCCTGTTCATAAGGAAGTCATTGGGGAACCCGTTCACTCTCTCGATTGGTCTGGAAATCACCTGCTTGTTGGAACAGTCAAAGGCGTAACAAAGTTATATAATGTAAATTACGATGAGAATTTTGAAATATCATGTATTGGTCAATACGTCAATCCTACATCTGGGGTACGGTATATCTTTGTGACAAAAAAAGAACAATATTTAATAATTTTTTTGATTCAAGACTTCAATGTATGCTCCTTTATATGTAGTTAACTCGCATGTGAAGTCAGTAGAATTCGCACCCAATTATTCATCCGTTCATACAAACAATGTGGGTGAAACAACGCATTTTTTAACAACAACCATGAATCAAGTCTCTGTCTGGGATTCTTTACAAGAAAGCTCCCCTGTACAACAATACAGAGTAAATTTGATTTACATATAATTATATTAAAACCATCATACTGACTAGTTTAATAAAAGGGTAAAGGTTCAGTGAATTGCGCAAGCTGGTCACCAAACGATCCGCACTCATTGATTGTATGTGGTGGCCAAGAGAGAAAATTAGTCATTATTGATACCCGAGTCTCTGAAAATGATGGTGTTGTCTGGTCTGTTGAAGAAGCGCACGATAGACCTATCCGAGATGCCAAGATTAATCCTTTCATACCTTATTGGTTAGCTTCCGCAGGTGAAGACTCCATCGTGAATATTTGGGATTTGAGATCTTCCTACCATGGACCCGTTGCTAAAATCGATGGTATGATGGGTATCGTCACTTCGCTTACTTGGTCCAACCTTCGTCCTGAAAATATTGGCACCACATCTACAGGCGGTTTGATGAGATACTGGACATTATGTCCTGAATGCATCCCCATTTGGGACACCTTTTATCGGGTGGCCAATTTCGATAAACAAGATACATTACCCATCTCACACGAATATGAACCCGACAATATATGGCTTACGATAGATCAGCGTCGTAAACGTAAAGAGTCAAAACATTGGTTTTCAACTGTAGATGAAGATATACCAAAATCAACCATGTTATTGGCTGGAGCCATGGGGTTGGGTGAATGGGGTACACCAGAAAATGGTATCCAATATAAGGGTGAAGTCATTGTGGCTTCAAAGGGTGCTGCTGTCTCAATTAAACCTTCAAAGCTGAGACCCAGTATGTATTACAGTATCACAAGTGGAGGCCAAATGGCCGCGCATACCGTCTTATTTGATGCTGCTAGTGTCATGCGTAATCGTCATAGGTATGAGCTATTTATTAATAATATCTTTTTTGATTAATCCACTTATCATTTTATAATCAAAAGATATGATTCAGAAACTAAAACCACTATTGCAGCACAAATCGAAGATGATATATATCGTCGACGTATAACAGAGGCACAACTTAAATTGGAAATATTAAAAACCACACCGCAACGAAACCAACAAGCTGAAAGGTAAAAAAACAAAAAACAAAATATCTATCTGACATTTGCTTACGGAAAAAAACATGAGGATTTATTGAACATATTTTATTTTTTAAGACATCGTGATGAAGAGGTTGCATTTGTCACAGACTGCTTAAAGGTGCGAAAGACAATCAATGGTACAGATTGGGACTTTAATTCATTGCCAGATAGATCCAGTAGAAGAGCATCTCGTCGACTCTGGAATCGTGAGGATATGTGGGACATGTCTATTCATACGTTTAAAAGAGATCTCAAATATTGGAGCTATCGTATTCCACCTGGATATAATAACAAGTATAAATTTCCCGTAAGTATTATAAAATGAAAAATACTATCTTGCTTGTATATGTTAACCTCTATTTTCATAGCTGGACATGGAGCCTATTATTTCTCCTTATTTACTCGTTGAAGAATTAGACACAAGAATCCCTTTACCGCTTCCAGACGATAGGCGATCCATTTACTCGGCACAAAAACCATCAGAAGCACCTCATAAACCAAAGCCAGAAGGAATAGTACGTGATGAGAAACTGACAAATGCATTTCCTACAGCTTTTCTTGTAGATAGTAGCACCTCGTCGGATGTAGGGGCTGGTATCATACCACCCATCAAGGATAGAAGAAATATGGGTCATGTATCACAGATTATTACCAGTCGACATGAAGGTATTGAAGGTAGTCCGTTTACACCACCTTTTAGTCCTACCACGGGCAATGGTATGATTTCACCACCTATTTTAACACCTACGCCCTATTCACCTACTCTGATGGGACCCATATCACCTATATTGTCACCTACACCACCCAGCTTGACTCGCACATCGCCAATTTTAGGTACCTCACCACCTCTCATGAGACGCTCTAAAACATCACCCTCCATATCCAACTCCCCACCTTTATTAACCCAAGTACGTACAGTGCCAGCAATGGGATCCTCACCACATGGACGTACTCCACCTGGTTTGGCTCATACACCTATATGGAACAATACAAATCCATTTGAAACCAGCGCTAATCCATTTGCTATCCATACAGTTGGCACTGAAGCACCGGAAGTTGCCCATGTACGACGCGATCCAATATCCACGAATCCATTTACAACACAAGTACCTGCTACTGAGTTGCCAGAGCTCGTCAATTTACGCCACGATCAACGCTCCACTAATCCATTTGAAAGCGATTCTGTAAGCGATGATCATGCCAGTATTCATAGTGCCCATTTGGGAGGAATGGCAAGTCGAAGAAATAGCTTGTTACAGGCCGGTCGACGTTGGAGCTTGACTTTATCGCATAGTAGTAGTTCTGATAAGAAGAAATACAAGTTTAATCCTCTCAAGATAATATCGCGACGAAGCAGCATGACAGAATCGTCAAAGGAAAGTAAGAGTAAGGAAAGGCCCACTTTATTCATGGCTGTTAAAAATGGTTTGAAAAGAGATTCTTCTGGCCGTCGAAACGCTCTTCATGGTCCGTTTTAAATTAAATGGAAATGGGGCACATAAAATTAAATTTATAATTTTTTTTATTAAAAATGGAGTTTTATTTATACAAAATAGAAGAGATTTAGACAGTTAATTTGGTTTTTTTACCGAGTTTCTTTCTTTGTGAAGGTTTTTCGTTGGATTTTGGTCCTGCAGGGTCGTCAAGTTTACGCTTTGTTGACTTGGGTTTGTCCAATTTTAAGGCGTTGTAGGGAGCACGTCCATAGACGCATCTCACCGCATCATAAACATTTGCCACTGTCCATCTACTTAAACCCATACCAAGAAGCAGGTATTGATGCACTCTTGATTTCCATGTAATAGGTAATCCGTGAAAGAATATTTGGCCCAACAGCTTATCCTCTTTATCATATCCGGCCATTTGTGCTGCTTGGATAAATCGATCGGTATATGTGTCAATGACTTCACCCTTTTCGACGCTACAGTTCATCAAAGCTTCAGAAAACTCTAAACGTTTTGAAGCAGACATGAATTTGCGATATAACTTTCTTTTAGCATCACACCACGATTCACATGTCAAGATATCAGATTCAACCCAAGGCTTCAGATCCCTGGAAAAGGATACGGGAATATACTCTCTCCACACTAATTCAATATCCTGATCCGCCAAGGCCTGTTCGAATGCAGCTATAAAATCCAGGATATCTTCGTACCATTTCTCTGTCTTGAACTGAGTGTTATATTGACCCACAAAAAAGCATTTAGGTATCTTGTAATTTGGTATTTTAGCAGGATTCTTGAGGGATTCTGAGACGGCATTGATGGTAGCAATGGCAGCGTCAATATCTTCAATTTTCTTTTTAAATTGGAGAGCACTGTCTTCGCCAGAGTCACAAATTTCCGGTGAATTGGAGAAAAGCTCCATCATTTCCACAACTAATAATCGCTTATCCAATAGCTTTTCTATGAGTTTCATTGGTTGGAATGTGGACATGTCTTCCTTGGCAAGGTCTTGCGCCTGATCAAAGTTCATTGACGGGGAAGGTTGTTGAATGGAGGAAGGTTGCTGGCCGGAAGAAGGTTGTTGAATGGAGGAAGGTTGTTGGTCGGAAGAAGGTTGTTGGTCGGAGGAAGGTTGTTGGCCGAAAGAAGGTTGTTGGCCGAAAGAAGGTTGTTGGCCGAAAGAAGGTTGTTGGCCGAAAGAAGGCTGCTGAATGGAGGAAGGCTGCTTGGAAGAAGGTTGTTGCTTGTAAGAAGGTTGTTGCTTGGATGAAGGTTGTTGTTTAACAGTTGGTTGTTGACTGACAATAGGTTGCTGACTATCAGAGGGCTTTTGACTGCTAGTATTTTGTTGGTTAATGGGCTGACTTACTCGCGTTTGTGGGCTGGCCATATGCTGTTTGGCGACCTGGGTATGGTCGCGTTTTGATTTGAACGGAACGTCAGGTTTCGTTGCAAGGACAGGTGCTTTGGGGTTTTTCATAAGAGTAACGTCAAGTTTATCGAATCTTGGAAAAGGTGGTAGTTTGCTTTCGGAACTCCAGAAAGGGATCACAGGTTTAATGTGTTGGGACATGGGAAAGAAAAAGCAAAAAACGAAAAAGAAATCAATGAGCAAATAAGGAAATTTGCTGGGGGTTTTTTATGCTGTTTTTCCGGGTAAACCTCTTATCCAATAATTGACAGACTTCGAGAAAAGAGAGCCAACGGATTTTCGCAAGCGTAACTTGAATTGCGAATGGAAAATTCCTTTCAGATTGGTACTATCTAGAGGTGGACCTGCGTATTGCTTTACATACGACGTATGTACAATCACCTACAAGATAAAAGTATCATTTTGCAACTCCCCAATTATAAGATATATATGTAAAGGATCTAAAGAATCTTTCTGTTGTTTTTGTAGTAAGATTTAACGCAAAACTTACTAGATATACAAAGACACTTTTGAATATGATAAAAATTGAATCAATTTTTTTCTTGCGACTACATCCTTCATGTGTTTGGGCACGGAATAAATTAACTTAATACGTAATGAATTCCATTCAGATTCGATAAGTATTCTTAATAACTCCGTCTTTGAACATACTCAAGAAACTTTTCTCTACTGCGTTTTAAAGACTCTCAATCGGATTAAGATCTGGCGATTGTGGTGGCCAGTCTCACTGTACAATGTGGTTATTTTTCTTCCATTCTCGGGCACCTTTTACAGTATGAATCGATGCATCCATTCCATGAGAATTGGTGAGCTTCAAGTGTTGTAGAAATCCTCTATATACTTGATCTATAAAATCAGTATTTGATCGCTGTCCTCTGTTAAGAATATTAATTTTGTTCGACAATTGTAAGCGATATCACCCCCAAGTTGACAAGGAAGATTTCTCACTTTTAATCTTTGGATCTAAACTAGAAGAAAGGATGGCTTCACTCGGCCCTCGTCAAACACGGACAACAGAAGACGAGTTGCAGGAAAGTTGCATTCATCAGTCCAAACAACGCGAAGCCACATATCCAAATTCTAATTTCTATGCTCTAAAGCGAATTGAAAACGGTTTATTTTTTCGTTTGTTTCTTGTTGACAAAAGGTCTGCTTTCAAGCCAACGACGTATAGTCGTAAAAACTACACTTTATTTTGCATAATATTTTTTTCGGGTTATGGTTACACGACGTAAACAAATCAAAAGTTACAATTCTTTTTATGACACAAAGTGTCTGACACAACATCATGTTCTTTACATGTTTGGAATTAGCATTTTACAAGGAATCTGATGGTACTACTTTCACGTAATAAAGTAGTGAATTGAAGGCAATGTTCCCACACTCATGCAATAAGTGACGTCATGGCCGAGCTTGTTTTTTGATAAAAAAAAAGAGATGGGGCATTTTTCAATTCTTCACTCTTTTTTCTTAACTCATCTTTACTCTTACCTTCTAGTATGGAGATCGGGCAATATTCCAAAATCCGCGAATCGTCAGGAAGACTTGCTGTTTGCTGGTGTAGCTCTTTCAAGAAACTTGTTTTCTTGAAAGTTATGACTTGAGTGGTTATTTTGTATGCCTATGTGTTTTCTGTCATAGTTGTAATTGTAGCTTTTGGGTTGCATCCTTGAAACAGCACACCTATAAACTTCGGCCACATCTCTCTTTTTCGGAAGGAAGATGGTTTAGATGACTAAAGGGAATGTACTGATTTTTGGGCACGAACGTAGGCTTCGGAGAAACCTTTTTTATCTTCTTTAATAGGTGGTAATCATATCAACCATGTTAACCATGCTGGACACTTTATTATTACGCTAGAAATAGTAGAGTTGCCCTATAGCATGTATTGGTCACTGCCCTCGTCACTATTTCCTGTGGGTACGGGGTATCTAGTCCTAAACCAACTGTTGGTCCAATATGCGATATCATCGTGCTGTGAACGCGTTGGCAAAAACGTCACCCCAACATGGCGTCGGTGGCAGTTGGGTCTTTTATACTTCTCTTGCTGTGCATTGTGGGTAGGCAGCATGTGGAAGATATTAGAGTCACCTGTAAATCTAGAAGTAAGCGGGTATTTCGAGTACACAAGAATTGTAAGAGTAAGGAAATAGAGAGTAAAGCCCTTTTTGGGTCAGGATGTGCTTTCACCTTCTCGTGGTCTGACCTGTTAATCAACTTCTTGTTGGGAACTAAGAGAAGCACACTTTTAAATAAAAGTTTTTTTTTTTTTTTACAACCATTAAATAAGCCCTTTCTTTTCTTGTCTTTTATCTTCTTTAATGACTTGCACCTTAAACACATCTTGTAGTGCCATTATAAAAAAAGAAGCGTTTAATGTAAAGACAAAAAGCTTTTAACTAAAGCAATTAGTTTTGTAAACATCAATGCTACCAGGTGATGTCACTTAAGGAAGACACTTTCTGATTGCCCTTCTGCATGACAAACGTCAGTAAATCATATAAAGAAAATGCCTACGGATGGCATATTGTAATCTTGGCCAACCTCCTGATAAAAGTCGCGAAGATTAAATTAGTATGTGTTAGGTTTATTGATGCGAATTAGAAAATTTAATTCTTCAAAGTAATATAAATATCACTAGAACAATCTAACCATACGGTCTATAGTTATTGTCAACCTTAGTTTCGGAGAACATGGTAATTCTATAGTAAGAAGCTACAAAGAGAAAATCTTCTGGGAATCGACTATATTTAGCCAAAGGAATGCCACTAGAGGCAATTCGTTGTTGATATGGTAGATATTATAGATCAATTCCCAGAGATAAAATGGTACTATTTAGTGATATACAAAGCTCCTATTAACGCTCTTAGCATTGTTGATCTTCTTATTTCCAGTTGTGGATAATATAAAGCTGTATACATTTCACCCAGCTATCCAGACCTCAACTCTATTGAACAGTTCTAAAAATATCATGTTAAGATAGGAAAGCAATAGAACAATGAAATACTTACTTCTCGAATGAAGATTACCTGTGAGCAAATACCACGAGAAATCATCAAAAATTATGTTCAGTGTGTGCTATATTACATATAGATCATGCATAAATAACAAATCAGCCGTCTGGCCCCTTGTTAGTCTGATAGAATTTAATTCTGTGTTAAATTTATGTAGCAGTGGACACGTAACACTGATGTGTGCAATATTGCCTGAATCAGTTATAAGAATAAAAATCTTCGTGAAGGACAAGATATCTGTTGGAAACTCTGGCTATAATATGCAAAATGAGAGGGTCGCATGCTTCTTGACCAAGATTATAACAACTGTCTTGATCCCTAACTCTGTCGTTGATATAAAGCTGACACAAAATATATTGGATTGTTGGTTCAAGTTTAAGGTGTATGTTTATTTTCGATTATTTAAAACAGATCTCCATTTCATTGTTAAAAATACGGGTATACAAGAATTTACAAGTACCGTTTATGATCCGCGACTTTAACATGATAAATAAGTAAACAGTAATACCATCATTTTTATTGGAGAATCATATAAAAATGAAGTGATAATCCCATTATAAATATTATAATCATGTAATTTTGTTCGGCTATCATACTTACAAGGACATCAGAGCAGGTTTTGCAGCGAGCAATTGTGTCACACGAGCATATGTCTTCTAATGTAATTACCTTGACTGTTGGTACCCATAAACACCAAATAATGACCATTTCATCATCATTTGTAGAACTCACAATCCCAATCATTTAAAGAACTCAAACTCCCAATCATTTATATATTTTTTAGTTTTTTTCTTCATCAAAATAACCACCCTATCTTGGGATAGATGAGTTTAGGCATAACTCTTTTCTGCTTTTTTAAGCGGCAAGCGATTTGCATAACCTACTTTTTGTACTCCGGTTATTTTTTAGGTGTGTGTCTAGCTTTGATACATATTGTAGCTCTACAGTCTTTGAAAACTTTAAAATTTCTGACAGCTTCTTGCAGTACTAGACTGGCGTTAGCCTGTTTGTTTATAGCCAAGAAATTTTTTTTTAGCCTTTTTTTTTCTTTTTTCTTCGTGCCAAGGGTCCTGTTAGGGTGATTCCTGATGAGCGTACACGAAAGCACACGACACAACTTGGATTCCAGGTTGGTTGCTTCATTCGAGTACTTTGTTACTAAGTGTCATTTGGGGTGGTCCCCGAAGATGCCAGGTTTCTAGGCTTTTGCTGGAGTACTGAATTTTGACGGTTTGTCCTGGGTAACAACACCTTTCCCACTTGGTATAGGTGGCAGCCTTTTGTGGTTCTTTAACAAGCTACTAAAGCGTTTTCAACAACACTTTTACCTCAAGGAGCATATTTCACGAAGCCCCAGCTTAAGAGCGGGAGTTGTTAGGTGATTCAAAGCAACATTCTACTTGCCGGTCGTGCTTCATGAGTTGAAAGAAATTGGTCCCTCGTCTGATTAGTTGGTAATTGGCTTGTATATGGCGTAATCTCAGTAGTGAGTACACGTTGCAACGCTGAGAACATGGTGTTTCGACCTCGTGGTAGTGATTTACTAGAGCCCCGTTTTATAGCCATCAAAAACAAAAAAAATGGAGGGTGAGTGCACACGGGGACTGACTTCCTCGCAGTTGCACTTGGACAGTTTTCTTTACTGAAACTGGCTAGCGAGTCTCCATTTTTATATAATAATAAAAACCACATTGTCTTTTTTTAACCTTTTATGTTTACCTCATTGTAAATGTCTCGTATTTTGTGTGGGTTTTTGCCTGTATATTGATCATACCCACCTATGATGTTGCGTATCTTTGTGTAAATACGATTTTTGCCACCATGCATTAGCTGGAGCCTGCTGATAATCACACAATTTAAGCTGGACAGTTGAAAAATAATAATCGTTAACAGTGTCCCATATAAGCGCTTCAAGTGGCCCATATATACCAGCAGACCGCTTGGTGTTTCACAGGATAGGATCATTCCTATAAATAATACAAATTATTATGTAATGGTTACCAAGTAGTATTTCTTCTTTCTGTTTCTGTCTGTCATCTTTTGTGTTTATTTTTTCACAATATCTTGCAGAAGAAACAAATTAGGTCCTTTTATTCGAAGTTAATTGAAGAGTATTAGAATGTAGATGAAGTTTCAACGTCTTTTTCTGAAGGTATTATCGGTGTCCTACTTACAGAATTTATGGGATTTTCTTTTTCCAAAAATGCAGCCTAATCATCACATTAGGAACAATATTGTTTGTGTCGATTAAAAAGCCTAGATTTGAACCCCATAATGATGTGGATGTTATTGGCGCTCAGCTACTACTAGATGATACACTTATGGTACTTACTGAGACTCAAGTTGTTGTTATTAAATTGATAGAATAAAATATTTCTTGTTTAAATCATATGAATAGTAAGCGTCTTTTTTTATTATCATTGATTTTTAATGATTAAAATAAAGGTATTGAGAAGAAAAAAAGCTAAAAGTTCTTAAAGATTACTATATTTGGAATAAATATTTCCTTCTCCCCTGTTCCTGAATAAGGTCACTCATCAGCATGAGAGGAATTATGCATGCCGCTGTTTCTTAAGATGGGAGAAGCTATTGCGCATAAGATTTGACTTCACTTACTGTGGCGGTTCAATCTTGCCACGAATTCATTTTCAAGTAGAATTCTAAATGAAGTAAGGCTGTAACTAATATATACACACTATATATCCAGCCTATAATCTACTTGACATTTAATAGCAACCCAGCACGGAAACATGAAACATTCACTTAAACACGAAACGTTCACTTAAACATGAAACATTTATTTAAACATGAAACATTCAATCCCCGGATAACAATCGATCTTATAAAAAGGATCCCCTTTTCCATTTAATAAAAAGATATCTAGTTTTAGTCTCAAATAATTCAACCGTTTATTTCTTGGAATATTTCAGTAACAGATCAGCTTTGCATATCCACCCATTCATGGGGATGCAATTTTTGGACGAAATCGTTTCATTGACTTTAAGTGGCAGCTATAACTGATCTCCCGACCAGTTTTTCTCGATCTTTAATACATATGCAACATTAAAGGATGTATAATTAACAAGAAAAAAAAAACCCCCCTAAAAAACGTAACTTCAAATTAAGCGGAGATTCACACAATCAACGTAGTAAATACATCCATTACTATTAATGAAATGATCCCCTTTGAAATAAGCTTAGATATTTGAGTATACAAACGAATATACAAAAAGCAGTGTATATTCGCAATAAAAAAATACCTGAAATCATATAGAACGATTTGAGTAATATAAGGTTTATTTATGACAGGCTGAAATTCAATTTAACCTAATCAAGTAGTAGATCTTTTTTCGCAGTAAAACGTAGTAGTGGATGTTTCTAGAACGATCATGCACATGAACGGTCTCCCACTATTTATTACAAAATATACAGTAAAAACAATGATGTCTTCAGACCACATCCTTTAACGCGTTTTTTGGAAGAGCTTTGGTTTGAAAAACGCGCATAAACAGACAATATGAACAGGTGGAGGTGGCATCATTGTTCACTACATTGATTGGTAGGAAAAAGTAAAAGATATCACTATGACGTTAATGCTTATACCAAAAAGTATATCTTATCAAAGTCACATCTTGAGATTGGCGCAAAAAAAAAAATAGATGTTGATCATGAAAAGTAAACAAATTCATCAAGGAAAGATCTTGCTCACAAGTGTCCAAATGAATGCTACTTATGAATTTTCTATTGATCCATATGAATAATTAAGGGATACATTCAAGTTTAGTGAAGGATGGATACATTTTATGACCTGCACTATGCATCCAGACGATGCTTGATTTAAGCAATTAAAGCATTATGCATAAAAAAAAAAAAAAAAAAAAAAAAAAAAAAAAAAAAAAAGTTTGTGACGTACCTATTTTTTTTTCACTTGTGATTTATTGACCTCTTCCTTCTTCTTCTTCATACAGTTTTATTGTGGATAAAAACAAGTATGTCTACTCCTACAAACGACATGAAACATAGCTTATAAAATATAATTATGTAAGCCTATGGTTGTATGTCCGGAATTTCTAGCAGAGAAATCATTTATCCATTTAGCAATGTGTGCGATGATTGGATTATTTGATTACTCATCGTAAATGCTAGAAGGAACTGCAGTAAATCAGCCAACCGGGGTTCAATGTAGGGTTTTATTTCCAGTTAGAAGATTATGAGAACTGGTACTGTGTCTGGTATAATATATGAAGTATATTATAACTCAAGACAGATTAAATAGTAATTGTATTCGATTCATTTAGGCGTCAAATACAACATCAAAAGTCTTTCGATATTCAAGATAATTATGAACAGCATTGCGGCGATCGTATTACAAAATTTAATGAGGAAAAACGAAAGCGTGAAGACGCCGATGTTGGCCGCCGGAAGGTAAAGGAAGCCAAAGGAAAGGGCAAGTCCTCAGATACTCGTCGTGGTAACTCACCTAAGTAAACCCACACACACACACCACTCAGTTAACTCTTTCGGGTTATTGATAAAAATAAAAAAATCATTATTGCTTCAAATGTTTTGCTTTCTAATTGGACGGGGGAAATATGTATCTCTTTCTTAGTTATTGTTATGTAAATATTCAATGAGAGAAGTGATATCGTGTTCAAAAATTTGAAGTGTTCTAGCAATATCTTGTCCATAACAAGCCTACAAAGACTTGAGAATTAGAGCAAGATACAAACTAACTCAGGAGCTATTAAATGATCCTTAGCCCCATCTCAACAATTGACAATAAAGCAAAAGTCAAAGTAGGCTTCATATCGGGGCTAGTCAAATGCTACTCAAGAGGAAGCGTAATGTAAATCAAAAATCGTACTTTGGAAGAAAAAAAAAAGAGCAGACCAAAACACTCATTACATCAGGCTAATTATACGCACCATACTTTTCTGTGCCGGTCTAATAATAAATTCTGGGCCGGACCAAAATAATTTTTGCACATAGAATTTTTCGCTGGCGGGACCATACTTTTTTTCGCTGGTGCACCACACTTTGTCGCGCGCCACACTTTTTCGCGCACCATACTTTTTCTCGCGCACCATACTTGCTTACGGCTCTTCATTCTTTTTCTTTTAAATTTTTATTTTTGAAATGAATTCAAACGATTCACAACAATCTTTGAGCGAAAGCCAATTGTTAATCAACAGTCTTTTATCTGTGATCAACCCTGCCGAAGAACCCAAACACAGTTTCGAGGAGACCTTTGACAGACAAAACGCTGAGCAAACAAATACCGAGGAAACAACGACTGATGAATACGACTGGGAATGTCTTAATGAGCCTGAGGAGGAAGACATTAGTGTCGAGGCCACACGATATGTCTCTTCTTTTGCCGAGACTGTTTCCATCAATGAACGAGTTATCGAATTAAAGGCTGCTTTCGAAGTCGAGTTTCCCTTGGGAAAAACCTTTGTCGACAAGGACACTGCAAGATTGGAAATACAGTCTTTCAGTAAAGCAAACAAGATCCCCTTCGAGACTTGTAAGAGCGATAAAACATACATCAAGATGATTTGCAAGCATTTTGGTAAATATCGTGCTGCAAAGAAGGGTGAAGGTAATATAAATTAAAATCTGCGATATGGCCGTATAAATAATTCCATAAATTAATTGCAAAACCAGATGAAGAGGATTTTGGAACTGGTGAGGGATTAGCGAGTGTTGCGCAGCGTCCCAATCGAACCATTGGAAGAACAGGGTGCTCGGCATTCGATATGAACGTAAGGATGCGAGAGCTGTCGGACAGCCATGAACAATCAGAACAAGCTTTTTTGAGAATAATCATCCATTGAGTGATAATAGAAGAGCTTATCACAACAATCGCAACCTCAATGCAGAAGACCAAAAGCTTGCAATCAGTTTTATGCGTGCTGGAACGACGCCAGTGAAACATTGAAGGTAAGGTTAAAGATTGACATATAGAAGGCGTTTGAGAAAATCAATAGTTAGTGAAGTTGTAGTCATAATAAATAAAATTATTTTGTGTATATACTTTAACATATCTATGCCTCTTTGTATTTTGGCTTATAATAATAACTTCTCTTGGTGGCTAGATGCTTGCAGTAAGAGGTGTGAATAACCTCATTGTAACGGATTTGACATATATCCAACAGCAATTTTGTCGAGATAACCACACCAACATGTAGAACTTCATCAAAAATCTTGAATCCAGTGTCCGCTACATGACAAATGCCGACGAAAGGATTTGTTGTGTATTTTTCATACATCAACATGGCATTGATGAGGCTCGAAAGCCTTTTAAGTGTGTTGTTATTGATGCCACCCACAAGACCAATTCACACAAAATGGTCTTGTTGAACTTTGTTGTTGCTGGTACTTTGCGATCAAAAGAAAACCCCAAGCGGTTGGTAACAGTTCCTATTGCGGGATGCTGGATGGATCGCGAGACAGGTGATCGCTATCGTTGGTCTATGAACTGCTTTCGTGAGATTGTTTGACCCGTCAGTGAAAGCACTGGTAACTTACCAAAATGCTTTGTGATGGATAACGACGAGGCCTTGTTGGGAGCAATTAAGTCTGTTTTCCCGGAGAGTAAGCAAATCTTGTGCTGGATTCATATCCAAAGAAATTTTATTGTGAGATTTAAAAAAAAAATTGTCGAAAGAAAAAAGACAGGACAGTATGTTAACAGTTAAAAGACAGTAAGAAATCCTTCTGAATTTACTTATCGTTATAACACAGAACACTTGTTGGAAATGGAGGTCAAGTTCTTTATGGCTATCATAAAGCAAATGGCTTTGACATGTGCAACAAAAAGTGAATTTTTGCTTGATAAAGATGCGTACGAGGCCTTTGTTAGAACCAAGGGAATGTGTGTAAAGGTTGGTGCCCAATCAATGATCAAATACCTCCATCAGTAAGTATTTATGTTGATTGCAACTTTTCTGTCCAGACCGAAGGCTATACCTGGATTATTAACGCAAAAATGTAGCATGATGGTAAAGAAACAATTTTGGGTTGGATACTATGCCAACAATTTGATGCATATGGGCAATAGAACATCCAATAAAGTTGAACCTACCCATGCCAACGTTAAAAGAAGTAACAACACTTCATCTGGACGCATGGCTGTTGTCACAGAAGAAATTGATCTTTGGATCAAAAAAAGCGTACGTAACTTCGGCGTCCACATTTTTGAGCCACTTATTCGTTGACTTATCAACACACATATAGCGTTCAGGGCGTACTGATTCAGTCATCCGGTTGTTGAAAGCGTTCAGATAGGATCGAGGTTGATATTTAGAGGATCTGTATTTGCTCTATAGCAGAAAATTTAGTCGCTTGTTATGTATAATAAATGTATATCACATATTTACCAACAGAATATTTTGCTTTTTGACGAATTACAATTCCTCATTACGGATAACAAACACATGAAATTTGGATATATCATTAGAACCAGTCCTTTCCATTAAGTCAATAAAATCAACGTGAAAGGACTACTACTCTTTCTCCAGCACGTTCTTTTGTCCTGGAAGTTGACGACCGTCATAATAATCAAACCCATAATCCAAGTACCATACTCAGGCCAATCCAAGTCAATCCAAGAGGAATTTAATTGTCTTGCACAGTGATTGATAGCTGGGAATTACTAATTTTGAAGGTGATCGTAAGGCAAAAAATGACCAATGATCTCGATGGGATTTTCTCACCAAGAGAAGGGTTTATGTACTGATAGCTTGTGTCAAGGTGAGTAAAGGCGTTGGTCAATACTGATGCTTCATTCTTCTCAGTCAAGATCCATTGTTTCCTCAATGCTTTCATTCTCGCTTTTAATTTGTGAAGCTGATTGAATGGCGGCGTCCAAAAGGTCAGGGGATTCGTCTGTGTTGCTTTTGTTGTAGTTGTTGTTGTCGTTGCTATTGGTTCTGTCATCTTTTTTGCGGAGGAGTATACCTATAACAAAGACAAGTTACCCAAAGAGCAATGGATGTTGAGGAGAGTATCAAAGGTCACTTTGCAGTCATCAACGCCAACTTTGTACATTCTCGTGATATTACCCTCAAAGTGTGTTCCTATGGGACGCTGGTGACGACAATAAGATTAGTAGAGGCAAGGCTGTTTTACGTAAATAGTGCATTTTAACAGATACAAGACTACCTACAACGATGTTAGGATGGACACGAGTGCATTTATATGGAGCTTTAAAAAAAGGGAAATGGGTAAGATGAATAGCAATTGTGAATAACAATGGTAATAATCTTTGAGTCATAAAAGTCTCAGGCGTGATTCAAAACAAAAAATTATTCCTGAGTGCATAAAATTGCACAGGACAGGTTACACACCACGTCAAAAAGAGACCCAATAACCTTAAATTTAGCAAGCAGACAGACCCGATCGTATCATGGCATTGTGTCTCTCTGGCTCTTTCACGTGTCTAACTTATTACAGGTCAAACCGAAGACACAGCTTAAACGTGTCTTTAACCAGTACCATAAAGATTGAAGGCGCAATTCTGTGTCTTATGGATGTCAAGTCGTAAAACCTGAGCACATAATTTGTAAGTCCCGCTCTTCTGGGAGTAAAAACTCATAAAACTATGTTTTGCTTTCTGCAACGTAGCTGCTTATTGCAACTTTATAATACACCATTATTATTAGCAGAAGTGTCAGCAGCAGAACAAAAATCCCTCCCAAACAAACCCTTTTAGAAAATAAAATTTAATTTAGTGCAAGAAATGTAACAATGGTTCACATTATACATAATGTTGCTGAGTTGTACAAGTGTCGGAGGTGGTCTTTTTATTCTTTTAGTGTTTCCTAAATGTCAATGTCGACATAAGACCTTTCATATTCTTTCTCATTTTGTTTACCTCTCTTCTCTTTTTTTTTTACTGCGCATTTTTGCTTTATTTGTCGGTGGCCTTCGATTTTTTGAAGCCACTGTGCAGCAAGACCAGTCACAAAACAGAAAAAATCAATTTTGTGTGGTACATAGTGTAGTAAACAATGCAGTTTACAGCAAAGTATGACACCTATTTCACCTTCTATATGAATGTAAATCATACCCAATTAGAGTTTAAAGCATGAAGCTTTCCTGTTGTTACTTATTATATCACTCAATGAAGTAAAATTGATTTTGCAAGCTTCAAAAACAAGAAACTTTCTACCGTGTTCTTTCATGTGCTTTTGTTTACTATTCATTTTAGGAAAAGTGTCCATCTTTACATCATGCCAAGTCACAGAAAGTCACTTCGAAAATAATTTTTAAATGAAAAAAAAAGGTATATAAAGGGCACATTTTCTACCAACTCTCGATTTTTTTTCTTTATCCAGCTTCAGTCTAGCCAGAGAAGTGCTGTAGGTTTGTCTAGCCAGCAAATCTATGGTGGGATCTTTTTGGGGTGACAGAGGTCTAATCTTTTTCCTGCTTTCGGGCGTGTTTGAAACAAGTGCGGGAGTCTTTCATTGGTTGATCATTGGCCAGCAACGAGTAGATCAGCAGCAGGTACGAAACGCACGAAACGCACGAGTGGATTACCCAATGATCAATTAGTGGCGGATTCTCTCCAGAGTTCTAGCATCGGAATTGTTGACTCATTAGACCGCTGTCCCCCTTTAATTTTATATTTTAACTTTTTTTTTTTTTTTTTTTTTTTTTTTTTTTTGCATAAATAAAACTGAATTTAAAAAATTAATATTTCTTGAGGTTTTTTTTTTTTTCTTTTTGTATGCGGGATTTTAAAGTGATTCTTAAGCTGTACGGCTATAATAAAGTCGACAAAGTGGCATTCATTCCTTTGAGTAGTAACAACAACAAGAGTGAGGTGCCAGGTAGAAAAACCTCGTCTCAAACACTACAATACTCCTCCAAAAACAACTCTTAAACAACAATCAAAAGGACATGCGTCTCATCAGGCAAAAGAATGCGACCATTGAACAGAAGATTTCGACGAGTTGTTATACCTTCTCAGAAAGCAAAGAGAACAGTATCAGAGTTACAATGTGATGACTATGTCTGGTTTGTGGTCCGAGGGTTGTAGTCCTTTACCGTAGTTGTTGGGAATATCGATTAGGATGTGTACGTAAATGTAATGAGGGCTTATTTCATTTATCAAGAAACAACCATAAACGACAGAGGATAACTACACCTACCAAGAGTACAATGGCTCCTGTCATGTATAAGGATTAACCCAATGCTGAAAACACACACACACACCCCATTTAACATACAGAGTCAACGTGATCAAGTTATTCAAGGTAAATACTCCATTCAAGGGATGAGTGTACGCATTAAAAGAATGTTGAAAAGTGAACTCAAGTAGGGTTACAAGCCATGACGGATCAAAATCAATTTGCGAACTAAGAAACGGTCATATATCACCATTCAATCAAAGAATATACTGGACCTAGCGAGTCTCCCTGCGTAGGATGAAACTAATTTTTTTTTTCGACATAACTCGGGATGACATAGTATCTTTATGGGATAACTGAGTGTCATTGTACGTATTCCAAGCTTCGATACTCCTACATTTTGAACAAGTAATAATCTGATCACGTTCAGCTCAGCATCCAAACCAAACCGAAAAATACAACTGTATGAGTGAGCTTATAGACACCATCGTAAATAGCGCAATAAGTATTGATCCTTTGTTTACTCTAACACAAGATCTAGGTAGCAAATAAGAAAAAATACAAATGTCTGCTCGAGCTCAGATGGTACTAGTGAACAAGAAGATGAAAGAGTGATTGGAGGTCTGGTTTACATTAAGAACGTGTTATTATATTAGAAGGATTATATGATATGTATGAGTGAATTGTGATATTTAATAAAAAAAGGTGTGGGAAGGGAGAAAAGTTCTGAAGCTTCAACTACGAAATTATTTTAAATATTATAAAAATCATTGTCTGAATCATTCACATTCTTTTCCAATAAAGCTCTTTGAAAAGGTGAAGAAGAAGAAAAAGGGGGTAGTAACTACCTTCAATATACTTACGTGATTCACCCCATATAAGACTATTATCCCAAAACAAAAACGGATAAGAGCACTAGTCAAATAGTGTTCGGTAAACAAAGTTCACAATGATGGATTATTTATGAGGTACTGTTATATCCAAAACCACATATTTCTAAAAATAAATGTTGAAATTTTTGACTATTTTCTAGTGCGATCTATCATATGAACTATGCTGACGATTATAGATATGTACTGTCAAATTTAACCGTATTCCTGTCAGATAATGTATTATGCCATGTGATATCAGTTGTTGCTAGTCTATTATTATTGTAGATCATGCTACTGCTTAAATATCTAAGATGGGTAAATACATACACTTGATAATCAGCAAGTGTTAAAGCCTTCTCTTTTTTTTTGGCATAACTTGATGAAACTACTGTTGCCCATATACAGTAGTATAGAGACTGAATGAGAGATTTAGGAATGGATGACAATATGCTCATAGGTAATAAAGGATATGATAATCTTTCTGAATACGGATGACAGCCAGAAGCCATAAATCATGGGATACTTGTTGTACGTAACTTGGTTTATCAGAGAGCAAATATTTTTTTTTTTGCTCTAACAATAGATCATAGAGTCTATTTTTCAGTTGATCTGGTTTAAATGGATTGTACCTTTTTATTTAGAAACGTTGGGACAGGTGTGTGTGGGTGCAAAAGACACTAAAGGGTAAAAGCCAAATATTTTGAAACCCAGCGTAATTTTCTCCCGACTGAGTGTGAGAGGGTACGGGGGGGAAACATTACCTGACGAAACTTCCGTCAAAACTCAGATTCCTCCTCTTCCTTTACAAACTACTACCCACTATGGTCAAGTTCATCAAGGCTGGTAAAGTACGTAAATCGAAACCAACTTTTAAACAACAACATGTGGATGGATGAATTATGGATGGATTGGATATCAATTTTTTTTTCTGTATTTTTTTTTTTTTTTTTTTTTACTCAACCATTGACGATTCCATCTCTATTGAATTCATCCATCACACGAAGAAACCCCCCCCCCAATTTTCCCCTCAATGCTGATTCATGTTTGTTTTAAATAGGTTGTTGTCATTTTGCAAGGCCGTTACGCCGGTAAGAAGGCTGTTGTCGTCCGTAGTAAGTAAACCACTCTTTTCAATGGGGAAGACGAGCACCTTGACTTAAACTTTCTCTCTATTACAGACCACGATGAAGGTACCAAAGACAGACCCTACGGTTATGCCGTTGTTGCTGGTGTCGAACGTTCTCCCCTCAAGGTCACCAAGGCCATGGGTAAGAAGAAGACTGCCAAGCGTTCCAAGGTCAAGCCTTTCGTCAAGATTGTTAACTACAACCACATGATGCCCACTCGGTAAATAGTCACTATTTGTTTGTGTTTTTGACACATCATCCTAATATTTTTCCATCATAGTTACGGTTTAGAGTTGGAGCAAATCAAGGGTACTGTCTCTGCCGAAACTTTCAAGGAACCCACTCAACGTGAAGATTCCAAGAAGGTAATTATCAAAGTTATTCTTATGGTGTATAAAACATGTGTACTGATTTCATTCTTTTTTTATTATTATTAGGTCATCAAGAAGCTCTTCGAAGAACGTTACCAAACTGGTAAGAACAAGTGGTTCTTCAGCAAGCTCAGATTCTAAGCTATTCGCTTTTTGATACTCTCTTGTACCTCTTTTTTAAAAAAAATAAATAATAAACATTGTAAATTCGTTTGCATATTTTAAAAATAAAATCCTACATGTTTTATCAGTAAAAAGCTTAAAAAAAAAAAACGAGTAAAGTTATGAAGCTCTTTGGTGTTGATCCATGTCCGGACCGGACAATTTCCATTGTTTAAAGCACAAATGGACGCACATTAGCCTAATTCCGACAAAGCAGTAAGTTTATATGTGTCCAAAAGATCAGCAAACCATTGAACTCTCTCTTTCCCTGCCAACTTTGTACGTAACCCAACATAAATCCATCCATGAGAAAAGCAGATTAAATTAATCATCCATCAATCAACCCTCTTTTTTTTTTGTTTAAACAAAAATCAGTTTAGCAGTTTTATCACGATGTCCCGTGTTCCTTCCGGTAAGAAACCTATATTGGATATCGACCATTTCGTTATTTACTAATTCGGCATGCAACAGCTCTTAACCCCACCGAGGAGGATATCCAACTCCTTTTGAGTGCTCAATGTCACATTGGTACCAAGAACGCCAACACCCGTATGGCCCCTTATATCCACAAGCGTCGTGCTGATGGTAAGCAATTGGTTGATTTTATAGACATGGACACAAGTAGAATAACAAAGTGTAATAGGTATCAACTTGATCAACATTGGTAAGACCTGGGAAAAGCTCATCCTTGCTGCCCGTGTTATTGCTGCCATTGAGAACGTAAGTAAAGAGAGCGAGAGAGAATGAACAAAAGAGAGATAGGTTTAATAACGCATGTGATTAGCCCCAAGACATCGTTGTTGTCTCTGCTCGTCCTTATGGTCATCGTGCTGCCCTTAAGTTCGCCAAGTACATTGGTGCTGAAGCCATTGTCGGTCGTTTCACTCCCGGTACCTTCACCAATTACATCACCCGTTCTTTCCGTGAACCCCGTTTGGTTATCTGTACCGATCCTCGTTCCGATTTCCAAGCTGTCATCGAAGCTTCTTATGTCAACATCCCTGTCATCTCTCTTGCTGATACCGATGCTTCTCTCAAGTACATCGATGTTGCTATCCCCACCAACAACAAGGCCAAGCACGCTATTGGTTTGATCTACTGGCTTTTGGCCCGTGCCGTCCTCCGTCTCCGTGGTTCTTTGGACTATGAGACCGCTTGGGACGTCATGGTTGATATGTTCTTCTACCGTGATCCTGAGGATATCGAGAAGGAGAATGCCGAAGATGCCGAAGAGGGTGACTTTGCTGCCACCGCTGAGGCTGCCACTGGTGAGTGGGCTGTTGAAGGTGAGGCCTCTGAAGGTGTCGCCGGTATTGCCGCTGCTGCTGACTGGTCTGCTTCTCGTACCACCGATTGGGCTGATGAGACCGAAGCTCCCGCTACCTCTTCTTGGGAAGCTTAAATTATATAGTATTTCTCTAACCCTAGACACTATATAATAGACTTCTAATTTAATAAAAATAATAAAAAGTATTTATTAATATTACAACCTTAAATGATGTTACGATGTCACGGGTCGCTAACCTTAATGCATGACGCGCTATTTTTAGAAATAATCGTTGCCTTTATTTAAGTTTGACAGACAGTAGACTACATTGCATAAAAACTTTGGCCTTGTTCTTGAGACTACAAAATAAAAAGAAGGAAATTCTGTTTAGATTTGTAATTACAAAGATACATTTTATATATACGGAACCTCTGCTAGTATTTTCTATTTCCTCTCAGCTCTTCTATGGCGTTTAATAAACATAACAAGACTGAAATGTCGACTGTGGTTACGTATAATGATACATCAGTAAATTTGATGTTGCTTCCAAACAGGTATGGCTTGTTCCCATTTGATGAAACATCAGCTCCTACAAAATCTATTCGATCAGTGACTTAACTATCCCATAACATTGGTATATGTCTTTCTTAACATCAAAGCAGTAAATGATCAGTCAGGGAATTATAATAGAAAAGAAAAAAAATTGGAACTGATACATTAATCAGATAACTGTCATCCTTTTTTTTTTTCAGATCATACTACCCCTTTTTTCAGATTTACATTTGATGAAAAATTGTTCTTTGGAAAACTTAATGCAATTAAACATTTTCCTAAAATGATCCATTTCAATTTAAATTGAAGTTATTTGCCGTTATATTGCGATTTCTATTGGACTAAGACAGTTTCCATGGAGCATATTATGTAGGAGCCATTTATTTTTTTTTGTCTTGTTTTTGTGGATGAGCTTAATCTCTTTAGACTCTTTTAAATGTACAAATGTTTTATTATGCTTAGCTTATGATTGGGCTAAAAAAGACTTATTTCATGGAAACCAACTTGATATCGAAGACGAGGGTGGCGTTCTTGGGGATATCTGGGGGAGCACCACGCTTACCGTATGCCAAAGGAGCAGGGATGGTCAACTTACGTTCACCACCAGCCTTCATACCAGCAACACCAATATCCCAACCCTTGATAACTTCACCGCGACCCAAGAGGAAAGAGAAAGGCTTACCAGAGACGTTCTTATCGAAAACCTTACCGGAGGTAAGCTTACCAATATAACGCATACCGACTCTTTGGCCAGACTTACAAGAAGCACCTTCACCGACCTTGACATCTTCGATGATGAGACCGTTAGGAAGCTTAGTGATCTTCTTCTTTTCCTCGACCTTCTTGGCTTCCTTCTTCTTGGGCTCTTCCTTCTTGGGTTCTTCAACCTTCTTGGCTTCCTCCTTCTTGGCTTCAACCTTCTTGGCCTCCTTCTTCTTGGGTTCCTCAACCTTCTTAGCTTCAGCCTTCTTGGCTTCAACCTTCTTAGCTTCGGCCTTCTTGGCTTCGGCCTTTTGCTTCTTGGTAGGAGTCTCTTCCTTGACAGGTTCGGCGGCACGCTTCTTGTTAACAACAACGGGGACTTCCTCCTCCTCTTCCTCCTCCTCTTCTTCCTCAGACTCGATTTCCTCATCAGATTCAATCTCGCTACCGGACATATCTTGTTGAGCCAACAAAGCTCTGACTTCTTCAGGAGTGACACCTTCGGGAAGGTTCTTCATGAACTCTTCCTCATCGAAACTCTCATCGTCTTCAGACTCCATTTCGGATCCCATCTCCTCTTCATCGTCGCTGAAGACATAGTTACCGGTAAGGTGAACAATGTTATCACCCTTGACGGCAAAAGTGATCTCCTCACCTTCGACAAAGGTAATATCCAAAGCTTGTTGTTCAATCTATAATAATAATGGTAAGGACACATTCTCTGGTTTAATAATCATAATAAAAAACTAACCTTGTTGGCAATCAAAGTACACAAGACATACTCCTTCTTATCAACAACGACGGTAACAGTGGTACGCTTTTCGTCAGTAACATCCTCACCGAGAGAAGCCTATAAAAACAAAAAGTGAAAGAAAAAAAAAGTTAATGACACGTCAGGCAAACATGAAAAAACTACCGAAATTATGCAAAAAAAACTTACCATGGCGATACGGAAAGGAGCAGAGACAATTTGCGTGTAGGTCTTACCGGGGTGGACAATAAGTCCCATAAAACCTTGAACAGTATTCATTTTAAAAAGTATAAAGAAGGTTTTTACAAGATCAAGACTTGTTTGCGAAGAAAAAAAATTGCTTTAAAGTAGGTTCCAGCAAAAAAAAAAAAAAAAAAAAAAAAAAAAATCAAAGCAGTCCTACATTATACAAGTCACAAACAAAATCTCTCTCAAATTTTAAGGGACTTTACAAAGGTCAAACTTTAAAAGTCGTCCTTAAAAGAAAGCTCCAAAACTCCAGATTTAGGAGCATCCTTTTTGTTTAAAGGGATTATTTAGATATTAGATTTAAACTTAAGATCAAAGCTGCTCAATTGGATTTAAAGACGAAGTGTTGGGCGTAATTTCTATCAAAAATAAATGCTTCAACTTTCCTCTCCTCTTAGATCATACATAGGAGCGTTGTTTATGGTCAAACAAAAGCCTGGATGTAAGAAATTTTATTCACAAAGTTTATAGCGTTGGAGATATAATTTAGTTAATGATCAGTATACGTATCCTTGGCAGCCCATAATACACTTTTTTCATCAATCAAACAAACTACATGCTTTTTCATTTTTTGTATAGCACTACCTTCATCTTGTTCAAACCTACGGCTTATTCCTACAATGGATTCTGACGGTGCTCCAGGATTTGCACTGATAACTGGTCTGCAACAATGCATTAAAAATATAAATGTTTTTTTCCAATATTAAGACGTCAAAAACCAAGCTCTTTCATGACAAATTGCGTTTCACAAAGGTCGTCCCAAAGAAAAAATCAAATCAATACATGAAATGAGTAAATGGAGTTTCTTTTCATATAGATACACACAAACATTGCCGCTACAAGCTCGAGATACTCGACAAGCAGTAAGCGACCACCTTAAGAGGATGGGAGTGCTTCTCTTTTGGATAAAATTCCAAGTTCAGAGACCGTGGCTTGATTATTTGGCCTTGGGCTTTTTAAACGTGGAGATAGAGGCGTGCTTGTTTGATACCGCTTCTTTTCTCAAAGAAGAAATGGAACATTCTAATAGCTTCAATGAATCTTCGACAGTGTGCATCATGTTTTCTTTCATGATTCCACTAATTAAAAAGGAGGAAAAATCAGCTAACAAAAATCGTATATGCATATCAGAAATCGTTACCTTGACGATTCGACTATGATCAACTCCATGTTTCCTGAAGTCTTTAAACAACTTAGAACATCGGCGTACTTGGCATTGCTTAACTTGAAATCTCGGGCACTCATATCTAAGTACTTGTTGAAGTCCGTTTCGTACCAGTTCGAATAAATCTCGAACCGAGTCTTTGTACTCGAGTATGCGCCACTTTTTTTTTTTTGGATTCGAGCGAGCATCGATCCAAGCTCGCACCTACATGGACTCACTCTGCATGAATATTTATCTCGGCACAGCTAAGAATGCGAGAGGAACTCTTTGAGATGACTTTACTTTGCACCGTCTTATACTTTAGTAATTCTTTTTGAAAGAGTGTCTTTCTGCAAAAACTTTTGACGCTTCATCTTACTCTTTATAGCTGTCCAGAATTGCTCAATTGGGAATAAGCTCGAGGGATTACACACATTTAAATCCTCGATACTTGATATACTCCTTCATATATTTGTGCGTGTAAATAAAAGGGGTCTATTCATAGTCGTATAATATCCTTTCATATGTAGATGCTTATCCATTTCATCGAGAGTCATTTTTAAGAAACTACAAGTGGGGCCTGTAACAGTACAGCAACTGAGTCGGGACCCTAAAATGAAAAAAAAAAAACGGAGCAAAAACTCTGGCGCCATAAAAAACAGGCTTTTTTACCCACCCCGAAGAGCATGGTGAAAGACACTAAACGAAATAGCGACGATGAGCCACCTGTTGCTACTATTGAAGGTTGGGAAGATGGAACACCTTTTAAACGAGAAGTACATAAACTTGATCGGTGGGCACTTCAGTCCGCAGACACCATGACAGTGCATATTGGATCTCATGATGTAGTCTTGGTCCAAGATCCTCATTCGAACTATTTGGGTGGATACATTTGGTTGTCGTCCATCGTCTTTTGTTTGTACCTGGAAAGAATTAGTTCTAAGCGAGATCGTCACGGCTGGATCAGTCTAGACCGAAAGAAACGGTGGGTTGAATTAGGCTCGGGTGTTGGATTAATTGGTATCATCTTATATAAGCTGGGGATTGAGGATGTTGTGATTACTGATATTGAAGAGCTTGTGGAAACGATGGAACGTAATGTTGAAGCCAATGGTCTCAATGTTCGGTCTATTAATGGTAGAAGAAAGAATGATAAGGATAAGGATTATATTGTGGTTGATCCGTTGTTATGGGATAACGAACAAGAGATGGAAAGTATTAAGGCTGGTGGAGCGATTGATTATATTGTAGCATGTGATTGTATATATTCTGAGACCAGTGCGATGGATTTAGTAAACACGATGGACTATCTAAGTAATGACAACACCACTGTCATTTGTTTGAGTGAAGTTCGAAATGAAGCAGCCCAGGAAAAATTCATGTCTGAAGCGCAGGCACGTTTTCAAGTAGAATTAATACCAGCCATGGAATGGAAAAAGAAGGTCAATCATCAAGTAGAATTCGATGAGACACTGAACCTTTACAGGTTACGCAGACCAAAGCGTCGTTTAAAGTCAGCCAAAAATAAATGTAATTTAGCTGTGTAAAACAATGGGAAATATTTCCTTTTTATATATCTTCCCTATTCCATTCCTTTTCTAAACCAAAAAAATCATTTTTTTCTTCTTCTTCTTCGTTTCTCTTCATAATAATAGTAATAATAATAAAGAAAGAGAGGTAGCTAGCTAGCAATATATTTATTTACAACGGAATTTTTTTTTTTAAATAAACTGATCCATTTGATAGAGGAACAAAAGTGAAAAATTACTACTATTATAGAAGGGGGGAACAAAGAAAATTACTACTATTATTACTACTATTACCACTACCACTACTAGATTTATATGATGAAGTGGCTTCCTTTGCCTAAAATAGCACATGGAATAGCCATTTATCCCTTCTCTCCTTCAACCGCTATCAAGCCCTCGGGCCAATTAACACCAGTACCTAATGACGATGCTTCCATTCATACCAATGCTTCATCATCATCCATGGATCTACAACCACAGTCAACCAACGAGAAAGACTACAGTCATTTAATATCGCTCGAAGTGGGCGATGAGTTATTTGTATTTGAACAACAAGGGCAATGGTATCGAGGCTATGTCATTTGTCCATTAGAGGAAGGCAGGAAGCCCAACAAGGCTCCGATCGGTATCTTTCCAAGATCCCATGTGGCCATTAAAGAATACTTGGATATTGATCCTGATGAGGCAGACACGTTAGCTTTCCGTCGACATGGACTGGACCGGCCCTTGTCCGAGATTCCTAATGGTTTACCAAGATCGTTTTCGGAATCGTTTATTCAACCCACGAGTCCATTGGATTACCACTCCAATTATTCAGCAGGTCGTCCCGGTAGCTTTGGTGATTTGAATTTCGAATCAGAGACGGAGAACACGATTAAAACCGTGCTACATATACCCCCACCACCTTTACCTCTGGCTCGATTCGACCAATCTACCGTGACTGGAAGTTCCGAGCCTCTCGTGGATGAAATTGCCGCATGTGTTAGTGAATGGAATAGTTTGCTCTATACATACATCAATCAACGACAATACAATCTATTTAATACTGTTCGAGATCATATCAATTATTTATTTCAGGCAAGAAGACAGTTACTCGATCAAGCCTTATCAAGGGAAGAGTTATTTAAATTAAGAAAGGATATCATACAACGCATGGTCATTGGTAATATGGATCAACATCAGCCCATGATCATTCGTCATCCCCAAAAGGGTTATTTACTCGATGCCAATAATGCTTCTCTCAGTAACATATATCGTATGCACTGGAAATATGCCACTTCTTTTATCAACAACAATGAGTTTTCAACCACAACAAACACCGCCACAAATGCAACAACGACAACAACAACGACGACGACTGCGCCCAGTGACACCGTCCTTTTACAGAATACACCCAATCAGCAACAACAACAACAGCAAGCATCACACCCCAAGGGAGCCAAATTCCATCATTTATTTTTTGAACTAAAAGCATGTGTTGCGCAAATTTGTCAAGCGGGCGAATTCACCGAATTGTATTTTGCATTGTATTCTGCCACCGAGCAAAAGTTCTTGACCGAACAATTCGTGGTTGTATTAAACTACAATGGTATGCCCAAAGACGAAACACAGATTGGAAAGATGCGAGCACTTTTTGTCGATTTATCGTTGCATGATTTAACCGATAATCTATATTTGGTCTGTCATATTGTCAGACTAGGTGGTATGAAATGGAACGACAAGGACCAGTTTTATTCATCCTCGATCTTTCATTCCAACAAGCACCAATCTTTCCAAAAGCAACAGTTTAACGGAAATGCTGTATCGACGCTCTGTAAAAGACCGTTTGGATGTGCCGTGCTTAAATTAAGTTCGATCCTGAACCCTTCTGATCCATCCTCTACCACTACCACCACCACCACCAATTCTTCTTCCATCGTCGCTCAGTCGTCGTTGGTAGAATATGATATGCCCATCTATGTTCCCATCTCAGAATCAACCTATACCAGCCTACACGAAAGCATTATTTTCGGTAACGCCAAGGAATTTCAAACAAATCCTCGTGCAGAGACACTCCGTATCTCCGTACGCACCTTTTTTGGTTATTTAGATGAACTTTTGAAAACAAATGCCGCTTTATTGGGAGACGTGCCTAAAACATTGCGTTTGGGTTTTGCTGATGTTGTGTTTCCCGATGACGGTCGTAATGAACTGTATATCACTTTAGAATCAGGTGATTTCACACAGTTTAATCGGTCCAGAAATATTCAGGTGGCCATGTGTGTGCGTGATAACAAGACGGGTGAGGTGATTGAGAATGCCATCTCGATAGGCGCAGGAACACGACCTGTCAGTTCTTGGGAGAGTATGATTATGTATCATGAGCAACGACCCAAATGGGGTGAAATGATCAAGATTCATATCAAGGACAATCATCAGTGGGAAAGATCGCATGTCTTTTTAACAATCAAGCATAAAAGCTCTAGTTACAATGGATCGGGTGCCAATCCAGCTATCATCAAATTCGGTAGTAATGAAGTCGCACCAAATGAAAAGATCATTTCCATGGGCTTTTTACCCTTGTTTTTACCTCCCTTGCATCGTGATTTTATAGCAGATGGTACACATACTTTATACCTGTATAAATATGATCGTCAAGTCAGTACGCCGAAAAATTACCTGGAAAACACGCCCTGGTGTTTACGGTCATCTTCTCCTTCCAATATGGTACAACAAAATATGGATTATCTTGTACGCGTTCGATCACCCACACCGTTACGCAAGATGGGTCATCAACATTCACCATCGAACCAAAGTTTCAAAAGCGCCACAGGCTCATTTTCTTCTTCTGCCTTTGGTACCAGTGCTCCCAACAGCGTCAGTGATTTATCTCTTGGTCAAAACAAGTTGACTTCGTTGCGTGACACCCTTGTTTTATCCACCTTTTTATGCTCCACCCAATTTACACAAAATAAGACGCTTGTGAAACTACTCAATTGGCGCACCTTGATGGAAGGTACAGAAGATGGTACAGTAGAATTACTTTCGATTTTGGATCAATTCACGTTTGTAGGTGAAGTAGAGGTTGTCAAATTCTTGGGTGATATCTTTGACGCCCTACTGGATATTCTCGCTTATCCACACGATGAAGATCAATTGAATGACGAGATTAACAACCAAGTATTGGCTGCCATCATCTGGTTACTGGGAATTGTTCAGGATCGTCGTTTTAGTAATTTTAGACCTGTACTTGACGTGTATATCAAAAACCGGTTTTCAATTCAAGAGTACGAACGCAATTTCCCTAAACAACAAACCTCTGATGGTGAGGCCAATTATAGTTACCGACCTGTACAAGAAACTACCTATCAGCATTTGATTGCCAGTCTTTCACGACTCTGCAGTGATCACAGTAAAGCGAAATTATTGCGTAGCAGTATGAAAGTTTGGGACTACCTGTTTCGATTTATTGTACGATCTCGATTGAACCAACAGGAAAAGGAAGAAGAGGGAGAACGTGCACGTAGTGATCGACAGTTCCGAGACGATCTAAATAAGCTTTTGGAGGCAATCACATCCATCATGAGCTCAGATCAGCCTAGTTCCATGATCGGCACACAAACTTTAACCTTACAACATTTTGCCGATATTCTAGAAGAGTTGCACAAGATCTTTAGTCCACAGGAGGTGGTTCAAATTGCGGTTTCCTTTGTTGATTCTTGTTCACATGTCACAGGCCGTTTAGTAGGGTTTAAGCTAGCCATGATCTTGACCATCGTCAAAGGTTCTACATTTCATGAGACTCGATTGGATCTTGCAAAAAACGTATTTCGATGGATTCGACTATGGGTAAACTCGTATGGGTCTACAGCCAAGGATGTGATTTTCGCGCGTCAAGTAGAGCAACAAGACCCTTCCGTCGATCTCAACCATGCACAAACTCGATTACCCCGTGGACAATGGGTAGAGAACCTAAGGCTCTCCTTGACAATCATGAGTGAAGTCTTGGATAAAGTAAGGAAATCGTTTGGTATGGCATCCTCTGGACTTTCATCTTCCTGTGTTTATTCCCCTTCATTTCAATCAAGACCTACCTCTTTGGCAACGACCGTAGATGAGGATTACAATCAACATGATTTGAATACAATTACAGATGCAGCACTTCAGTTGATTCCTCAATTGATTCACGCTTACAAGGATATCCAGAAAATGACGATCCAGGCAATGCATGTATCTGCCCCCACAGAGACTTACACTCGACCTCATTCAAGACAGTCGATTAGTATTCTTCGTGAACGGTCAACTTCGATTGGAAATAATACCAAGAGTTCCATCATGTCACCTGATATTTTGCAAGAGATTAAAGGAGCTTTACCTGCTTCTAATGCTTCCACAACCACTCTATCAGGCAATTCAAATAGTAAGTAAGAAAGTAGAGAAATATATAAATATATATATATATATATATATTTACTCATACACACCTGTCTTTTTTTTTTCAGTGGTTTTACAAGCGTTGTCAACGTCCCCTGCAGCACCTTTTCCAAGTACTTATCCGTTCCAGCCACGTACCGTGTCTACATCCGGTTTGACCAGTGATCATGCGGCGATGCTTAGTACGGGACTATTGGATCTCAGCGTAGTGATACTTGAACTTTTTTACTTGACGCCCAAACAACAATGGACAACGTTTATCAAGAAAATGTACGAACAAGAGGGAATTGAAGAAACGTGTGATTTTCTCTGTAAAGTAGTGTACATGTGTATGTCCATTTTATTCGGGGACAACATCATGACGTTGGAAGAAACCAGTCTGGACCATGACGCCATGTCATTGGAGGAAGACGACGATAGCAAGTTAAAACGCAAACTACCTGATCATTGGCTCAATCTATCGACCATAGCGCATCAAATTGTTCTTTGTGATGTATTGGAACCCATCAAATCAATATTGGAGATGCCAGCGTTTACACCTGCCGCCTATGATAATTCACCCAAGGTCATGCACGAACAAAAATCCGCTCTGTTATTGTGGCGTGTTTACTTTGTGGGATTTTTACGTGTCGTGGGTAGCCCTCAATTAGAAGTGGCCGAATTCATGCCTCAATCACAACGCGCCGTTTGGAAAATCATTGGAAATATGCGTGGTGAAGTAGGGGCAAAAGTCTTCTTGTCCTTATGGCATACAGCCGGTGCTTCCCCATCTTCCTCCTCTTTGTCGTCATCCACGGCAGCTACCGTCACAGACCGCTCCTCTGAACCTGGGAGAGATTCCACCGACTATTTCAATTCGCAATCACCTGTCATGACAGACCATGCTTATTTTACTGAAGACTCTCGCATGTCCATGGCTTCTATTGAGGAAGTCGACGATGACGATATTAGGCATAGTGTCCGGATCGGTCCAACCGACGAAGTTCCGCTTTCATCGATCCATGAAGAGGAAAACGAATGCAAGTCGCATATTGTTGCGTTCCTGCAAGAAGACTTGGCCGAATATATACTCAGTCCGTTATGTGCGGTCAGTTTAACGCTTCACGATCGTGTGCGATCCAATGCCATTGCTGTGATGGCTGATATTATTGCTATTGAATTATACACGTTTGGTGAATTGCATAATGTACAACATGCCCTGATTAGTACTCTGGATCGTTTAGTCATGTATGAAGAAAAGGGTGATGAAGTCATTTGTTCACGTATCTCGATCGAGTTAGCCACCGCTTTAGAAACCCGCCTTCAAACAGCCGACCGTAACGATCTGATTGTGCCCGGTTTACGCGCGGTGGATTCGATTTGTAAATTCTTAAGTTTGTTACTACAGATTCGAAGTTTACCGTTGGACGATGATGAATTTATGGATGAACGTATCACATCTACTTTGAAACTGATGAAATTCATTCAGGTGATTGAACGAGAGGAGATCTATATCAAGTACGTGCATCAATTAGTTCAACTTCATTTGGACAGTCGTAATTTTATTGAGGCAGCGTTGACCTTGCAATTTCATGCGGATTTATTGGCGTGGGATCCCAGTGATCAATTACCGGCTATACCGGAATTGGGACTCAAACTTCAATCATCTTTCCATCGCAAGGAAGGACTTTATATGAAAATGATTACCTATCTGGACCAAGGGTGTGCTTGGGAACTCTGTATTCAATTATGCAAAACTTTAGCTTACGAGTATGAAACGACGCTCTATGATTTTGTCAAATTGAGTGATATCTTGTTACGTCAATCGACTTTGGCTGAAAATATCGTGAAAAAGGAACGATGTTTCACGGAATACTTTCGTGTTGGATTTTATGGCCGTGGATTTCCTGCCAGTAATCGTAATCAACAGTATATCTATCGTGGTCTCGAATGGGAAAAGATGCCTTCCTTTGTGGAGCGTATGCAAAACCGTCATCCCAACGCACAACTCTTATCAAGCAAGATATCCAATGCAGTGTCTGTGAGTGAGGAGCAACTGAAAGAATTAGAGAGCACACTGGATGGACAATACCTTCAGATTACCTCTGTTACCCCCATTCCCGACATGGACAATCATTGTCTTTCAAATCCTATTGTACCAGACTGTATCAAGAAATACTATTACTTTAACAACGTATCCAAGTTTTCCTTCTCACGTCCTGTCATTCGTCCTCCCTCTACGGATATCGATACCAAACAACCCGAATCGGATTTCTTGAACCTGTGGACAGAAAAAGTTGATTTTGAATGTGAAGATCGTTTCCCTACCATTGTGAGACGATCCAAGATTATTCATTCACAATTAATTGTTGTGTCGCCTATAGAGAACGCTGTGAAGGCGATGGAGAACAAGAACAACGAATTGATCTCGCTGGAAAAGAAATATGCGGTCTATTTAAATCAACATCATCATACGAATATCAATATCAATCCATTCTCCATGTCCTTGAATGGTGCAGTGGACGCTCCCGTCAATGGTGGTGTGCCATTGTATAAAAAGGCCTTTCTCAGTAAGGCCTATTGGGATAAAAACCCAGAGATGCGACCTTGGATTCAAAGACTCCAAGACGCTATTTATCATCAGGTATAGAGGACAAGATTTTGATTTGTTTTTGTTGCTAATTTTAATTTAGGTTCGTATTATTCAAAAATGTTTAAACACGCATAATCAACTCGTGAGTGCAGAGATGCGACCTTTCCATACCACCTTAACTGAATGTAAGTAACACCAAGATAAATCATTGTTTTTTCGAAATATTCATTTCTTTCAAAGTCTTTCACAAGAATTTTGCTGAAGAGATTAAAACGATCAAGGAACAAACACAACAAGAAGCAGTGGAACAAGTGCCTTTATCCATCACTACGACGGGATCAACGGTGAGTCGTCGTCGGTCTACGATTAGTAGTTGTACTACGGAAGTAGGTATGGAAGATTCGATCAAGTCTCGACAGAGTAGTACGATCAGTCAAACACCCGGGATTGGGGGTGTACCTGTTTTACCTCAATTACCCGTGATGTCGCCTATCAGTCGAGCATTTTCAATCCGTACACCCGTCACGGATAGTATGCCTGGTTCACCCCATTCCCCTACCGCTTTTGAACACGCCACCATGTCACGAGCCGAAAGTATTTCTCGTACATTGAAAATGTCACTTCGTAGTAAAAAACTAAGAAAGAAGTCTACGCTTTAAAAATAAAAAAAATAGAGTGTACAGCAAAATAATTATTTTATTTAATATTTTTTTTTTTTTTTTTAAAGCCTTGGTTTTTTACAATCACCACGGAGTTTCTTGTATTCTCGTTGCCAATCCCTCCAGGGGCGATCTGTTCTCCAATGAGCCTTATTATGATCTTGATCAGGTAAAATGGGATCGACGTCATGTAACCATGGATGGTTCACTAGATCGACAGCACGCGCTCTGTTTTCGTAACTCAACATGGGGTTCAGGAAACTAGCAATTTCTTCCGCTTCCAATCGATTATATCCGTACTTGTCTTGAAGTACATCTTCCAATGACCAGTATTTCAGGTTACGAATGTGACGTAAGCAGCCCTTATGGTTAAAGTATTCGGGTGAGTTCTTTCCAGAGAGTGCAAAATGGGGGTTCATGGGACCCATCAATTCAATAATTTGAGCAAGGTGATCTTTTTTTAGTTTTAAGAACAAAGGGGTTAGCGTCGTCATAGGATGTTTAGACAAAATAATAATACCATCGTCACGGTTGAATCTTGATCCCTTTTGAGGATCAAACAGGTAATTGCCAGTCAATAATTCGAAAATCTAGAAAGAAGGGAAGAAATGTTAATAGAGTGATTATATGTATATACATAGTATATATACTCACCATGCATGCTAAACTCCAGATATCTGCGCCTGCATCCCACTTGGCACCGAGGATAACTTCGGGAGAGCGATACTGTCTAGTTTGGATATCTTCTGTGAAATGATGGTCTACCCAACAAGCGTTCCCCAGATCAGCAATCTTAATTTTGACAGCCTCTTCGGTCTCTGTTATTGTTGTTGTTGATGCACTGGATTTATTTCTCGAGTTGGATCTTGACCTCTTTTTCCTACCACGTTCCAATTCAGACTCGTCTTGTTCACTTGATAATGGTTCGGAAGCGACCATTTTAACATGCCGATGTTTTCGAATCAGACTTCTTCCCCGACTCTTATCTTCTGGTGATATATGTTGGTTTAATTTCCTCAGCAATTCTTCGGCATTATCGATATACATGAGAACATTCTCGGGTTTTAAATCGGTATGGATGATACCACAGGTATCGTGTAAATAACCCAATCCTAGTAGCATCTGTTTGGCAATTTGTTTCACTAGGTTGGTGGGAATACCTCGACTCTTGTACCGTTTGATCAGTGATAACAGGTTTTCACCTAGAACTTCAAAGGTCATACAGACATGGACACCATTAGGCCCTTCTACCATAAAATCATCCACCACCGCTGTCACATATTCCGCACCCACAGAGGTTGGGTCTGCTTCCGCTACACGTTTTAATAATTTAATTTCGTCCAATGCTGTCTCTGTGTAATGCTTTGCAGATTTCACTACCTTCATGGCAAAATGGTTTCCAGTTCTATTTTTGTCTGGGGTTAGCCATCTTTTTTTTTGGTTGCACGTATTGTATGTATGTAATTGTGTGCGCGCGCAAAAGAAAAGAGAGAAAGAAAAAAAAGGCTACACGTACTTACGTAGTGTCTCTGACAAGCCAGACGGTGGAGAAATGACCCCAACCCAGTTTTCGAATGACCACATAACGACCGTCTTTATAACGTTCACCTACATGAACAGGATGGTAACCTCCTTTACGGTAATCCTTTCTATCCTCCTCTTCTCCTTCACCATCGCCCATGTCGGACACGGAACCGGAAGAATACGAACGATGCCTTGAGCAAGATTTATCACGACTGTATTTCTTACTGTCTTCCTGACGTAACGATCTATGTTGTAATGTGAGTAAGTAAGTAAGTAAGAGGGTCTTATATATACCTGGAGTCGTGACGTTGATACTCATGCTTTCTTGCATAAGGACCACCATGGTGTGGACGCTTTCTTCTGCGCTCTATGAAATTTTGTGTCTGTGAGTTTTTTTGTTGTTGTGTGGGGATTATGGGCAGTTTTACCTTCTCTATCAGACATGAAGAAAAGATTAAAGAGAGAGAGAGAGAGAAAAGCAAGCCACTTTTTTTTTTAAAAATAATTATAAAAAAAATTCCTCTCCCCCCCCTTCTCTCTTAAAAAACGTCACTCTCCTCAAACAAAAGTGGCGTTTCCAGAAATAATATCTATTAATAGGGCGGATTTTATTTTTTTAAGGAGCAATGTCAAATCTTTGTATCTGACCTGCTTTAACAACTCAAATTTTATTTTGGTTCAAATTTATCTTTTTTTTTTTTACTTTTTACTCTTTTATTCTTTTCTAAATGTCTTTTGCAGTAGAGAATCTCTCTAATGATTTAAATAGGTTGAATTTCTCAACACCTCATACTGCTTGGTTAAGCGGTAGTCAAAGAACAAGTAACCGTAATTTACAATGCGTCTCTAGTGACGACGATGAGGATGATGATGAGGAAGTGGTAGATACTGAAGATGAGGATGATGATGGTTTACTTACAAAACCCACACTCATCAAGAAGAAATCAAACGTTCCTTTGCCAAGCGATGAAGAAGGTAAATAAATATATTTAAATAGTAGTAGGAAAAAGGGGAAAAAAAAAGAAAACTCCCTCATTTATCGGAGTTGAAGGCATTATTTGTTTACCTTTGTTTATGCATAGATGAAGGCGATGATGATGTGGTAGAAGAAGAAGAGGATGAAGATGATGATAACTGTGTCTTATTTAATAATGGAAAGAAGGAGATTGATGATGATGATCAAGTACTTGGGCAACACTTGAGACATCCTTCTTCTTCTTCTAATTTAGATGCACCCCCTACGCATCTGCATCAGTTTCAGCAATATCAGCAACAACAAATGGCATATCAGTACAGTATTCAACAACAACAACAATACAATTATCAGTTAAGACTACAACAACAACAACATCAGCAACACCAACAGCAACAAGGAGGAGGGGGAGGAAAGAAGCAAATGAGAATGACAAACATGTCCGGTATGGACTTATTAATCCAACGAGAACAAGAAAAAGCCGAATCAAAGCGACAAAAGCCCAAATTAAATCCAAGTAAAGTTAAAATAGAAGGGTTGCTAGGTAAATTACCTGAAGCTGGTTCTCATAATATCAATTTTCAACAAATACAACAACAACATCAGCAACAACAACAACAACAACAATCAAAGAAGAGATATCATAATCCATCCATGTACGATTATTACGCTAATGGCAGATCTTCGGTTCCACCCATGATGTATCCTCAACAACAACAGCAACCACAACAACAATTTTATCAGTTGCCTGCTTTTATGAGTAATGATAATTTATATACTTCCATTATACAACAACAACCACAAAGACCTGCAAGTTCATTTCAACATCATAAACAAAGATCTCATGGAGAATAAACCATTGTACTTTCTTTCTTAATTTAATAATAAAAAAAACAACAACACCAACCCCCCAAAATAAGGGGAGGAGGAGATGGTTGCTCAATCTAATTTTATTGCTTCCCCCCTCCAGTGCGTGCACGACATTTTTTTTTTTTATAGTTTTTTTTTAATAATAATAAATGCCGTTGAATAAAAATAAACAAACAAAAAAAAAAATCATTTTATTGAAAAGGATTTACAGGATAAATATTAACAATGGGTGGAGATTTCTCCACATTCACTTGAATACGTACAGTGATTTTCGAAAAAGGTTGAAAACGTTGCATCTTGTGTTGATGATCAATCAATTGTTCAGAGAGTAATTCTTGTGGGATTTTGACAATTGTCTTTGTAGCTGTTTCTTCGTCATTTGAGTCTTGATCCAAATACAGTTGAGTACCGGAGGGTTCTACATAATCCTCCATCAGTTTACGTCCCTGGTCCCATTCTCGGTTAGACTCAATCCCTTCTTTCCAATAAGCCGCTAATGCAACCTTGTGAGGGTCATACACAAATCGTTCAATCGGCAGTGCATCCATATGCACTCTTTTTTCAAGACCATACTCGGCCACCAAAATTTCAAAGCAGTCCTTCAATACCTGCGTCACAATCGCTTCACATACAACAGGCTTTTGGGTTTGTTGCTCCAAACCATGTAAATAATGCGCCAAGTACAGTTGAATGTTCATGTCTTGAGAGTTCTTAGCCCCTTCCTTACGATCATTACAATGATTGGCCGCCTTTTGGATATCGTTCTTTTTGTAACCACAGGAGGGCTTCTCTAATAAAGCTGCTTCTAATTGACGATGCACAATGATGTCAGCAAATCGTCGAATAGGCGACGTAAAATGGGTGTAGAGTGGCACGTTCAATGCATAATGGCGATACTTGATGGCATCACAACTGCCCGTACAAAAGTACTTTGCTCGTTGCATTGGTTTCACCGCTAAAAGACGTAATACTGCTTTTACATCTTCATTTTCAATATTGTTGAACGACTTTTGAATCGATCCTGCGCTAGACCCGTCCATGTCATAGCCTAAATTCTCGGCAATCTTGATAAACTCCGCCTAACATTCATGAAAAAAAGTGTGAATACATCATTTCCAAGGAGAACAAACAAAAAAAAAAAAATTATGATACTTACAAGGCTCTTTTCGTGAGGAGGCGCGTGTTGACGCAATAGAGCTTCCTTGGGGTAATGGTGGCTGATCTTTTTAGCGACACTCATATTGGCACACAGCATAAATTCTTCAATCAATCGATTGGCATCCTTTTGTTCATAAATAGCTACATCACAGGGCTCACCCAACTCATTCAATTTGAAGGACAAGCGGATGGAATTAATCGATAATGCACCACTATCAAATCGACGTTGACGCATTTGTTTCGAGAGCTTGAAAAGATATTGGATATCTTGCTCTACTTGGGATAACGTGTAATCTTTCACATTGACAGATTTGGGTAAACCCGTGTTTTCAATCACACTTTGAGCATCTTCATAAGCAAGCTTAACACAAGATTTAATCACGGTCTTGCCAAACCAAGTGTCCTTGATATTACCTGCAGTGTCCATCTTCCAAATCACTGAGAAAGCAAGCCTAGTTTTCCCAAAAAAAAAATCGTTTAGTTTTTCATAAGATGGACGATAAAAAGATATCCTTTACCTTTCAACACCAGGGTTTAAACTACATAATTCTTCACAGAGTAAAGAAGGTAACATGGGAATGACACGGTCACATAAATAAGTACTGGTACCTCGGTCAAAGGCTTCATGATCCAAGGCCGTATGTTGATTGACGAAATGAGAGACATCGGCAATATGAACACCTACTTCAAACTCTTCTTCGTTTAATTTTGTTACATGCACAGCATCATCCAAATCTAGAATAATAAAAACGGGTCGGTTAGAACAATGGTAATAATTGTATATATGTATGTATACCTTTGGCTGTAGCGGGATCGATAGTAAAGATGCGTGTATCACGAAGATCACGTCGCTTATTGATATCAGCTTGTTTGATAGACCAAGGCACTTCAGGTAAAGCGTTTAAAGCCTTTGCACCAAATGCTTTCTCCGCGATATTATTATCAGCAAGCACTGCTTGAGTTTCAGCCACAATATTACCAATGGGACCCAATTCACGTACGATGGAACCAAAGGGAGAGATGGAATCGATCGGCCAACGCGTGATTTTTGCCACCATGAGAAGATCCTTGTATTTAGCCTCGTTCTTGACGAGATCGGCGGGAGCGTTTTTCAATTGGATACCAATAAGGGGGTTACGAGGATCGATAGGTTTAAACCAAGCCATACGTACATTTTTAAGATCGATGGGCTCTTGATTGGGATCAGAGAACCTGGGTTGAATGGATAACGTACCAGAGCAGAGGTTGTTTTTGTTGGGTGTAGAGATATAGACGACTTTACCCACGTATTTAGGCTTGGCCTTATCATCTTCACCTTCTTCTTGTGGAGGTCTCTCCAAGGCTGTACTATGACGTTGTTCCCGTTTCTGAATCATGGATTCCTTCTTTTTAGCCCAAATAGTTTCAAGATCCAACAATTCAATAATGACAATATCACCTTCCAAGGCACGATTACGATCACGTTGTCCATGAATAAATACATCGGCGTCGAGGTTATCACATGTCACATAAGCGTCGTTTCTATTACGTTTATTGATTCGAAGCAGACCTTTGAAATATTTACCAGAGTCCAATCTTTCTTGACAGATCTTGGGATCCACGTAAGGTTCAAATCGAACTCGATTCTTGCCATGCGTTACATCATTTGGATGACGATATTCTTCCGATGATGATTTTTTAGTCTTACCCCTTGATGGGACTGCTCCGTCTTCCTGAGCCACCTTCTTTCGCGCAGCCTTGATCTTGAGGATCTTGGCCTTTTCTCCGTCAGTGTCACGGGGTTGTTGATGAGGACTGGCCTTGGATTTCTTGACCTTGGCGGGTTTTTCTTGCTTCTCGTGACGGCTGGACGATGCTGACTTGTCACGGCTGGAAGAGACTTGTTTTTCATGACTAGATAAAGCTGACTTATCAAGACTGGACAATGCTGGCTTATCAGAACTAGACAATGCTGGCTTATCAGATGACGTTTTCTCTTGTTGAGATGACGTATTTTCTTCTCCAATGGGAATGGAAGCCATAGGAGACTTTTCATGCATGCTGTCTTTGGTGGATTTTTTTGATGCCTTGGATTTTTTCTTGCCTAAACGTTCTGTCGTCATGAATGCAGGTGGAGGAATTTCGGCATGTCGGTCTAAATTTTATATGTTAGCATGTGGAGGGAGGTTTAATAAAGAAAGGTGTCCTTACTCTTGGCCGATGGAGCATTTTGGTTACAGTTTCTGCCTGAAGATGTTGTTGAAGACATGGAAAAGATGGGCGATTTTTCATACTTTTTCGTTGCTGCTGCTGCTGCGGTAGCCTTGGTAAGTGGAGCGAAATGAATATCACCTCTTCTTTCGTCAATGCTAAATGACTCACGAAGTGCGTCATGCAGTCGTTGGTAGTCAATGACATGTTCGCCTTGCTTGAGTTCCGTGGTGGTGGAGACCGTGGTACTGCTAGAAGAGGCATTATCCTTCTTCTTTTTGGGTTTGGGTGCCTTCTTCTTTTTGATAGGTTCGGAAGTAGGCACCACCTGTTCCTCCCCTTCTTCTTGTTGTTGCTGTTGTTGCAATGACGCAGTCGGCTTTTTTTTTCTTAAGCGACGCGTCTTGACTTTTTCAACAGACACATCTGCTGTCTAAAAGTTTTTTTTAAAGAAAAAGGTTAGTAAGAGGTTTGCTTTTTCTTTCCTCGTGTAGTAGTATTTACTGCTGCTGTTGTTGCTTGGTTGTCTTTTATGTCTTCTTTCATGAAAGTAAATAGACGGAAAGAAAAGAATATATATATAAAAAAAAAGTGTTTGGTTTTTTTTAGTGCCCTGTTTTGCTGCGGGACTTGTGACTCTGTAATGCATTTGCCATTGGCATTAAAATATGTCATTTATATAAAAAAAAAAGAGCCTATGATGCAAATTTCTGGTTAGCAATACCTGATTCATGAATATGTTTTTAGCTTTCTTTCTTTTTTTTACCTTGACAGTTGTTTCTTAAGGAGAGGAAGGGTTGGAAAGATTGTAATGGGCATAGGGAAAGGAGTGGAAGGGGCTCAAGGACGAGGAATGGGTGGCATACTGATGGGGGATGGGAGTCGAAAACGGAAAGTAACGACTCACCATCTTGGATCATCGATTATTGCTACGAGATCCAATACATCATTAGCATCATTGGCCACAACGTCCGTAAGTTGTGCCTGTAAACCCTGAGCCCAATTATCAAGCTCGGCTTGAAATTGGGCTTCTGGGCCAGGGTTCACAAGCACCGGACGAAGGGCCTCAGCCTCCGTAACCTCATCATCTTGTTTTTGTTGCTGTTGCTGTGGTTGTTTTTGTTGTGGTGGTGGTGGTGGTTGTTGTGGTGGTGGTGGTGGTTGTTATTGTTGTTGTGGTTGTGGTTGTGGTTGTGGTGGTTTTGGTTTATGCTGTTTTACTTCCTTGGAATAATCTAAAAAAAACATAAGTATTCTTTTTGATAAATTGATTAAATAAATGTACCATCCAACAAGGTTGGGACATAGTTGTCCTATGTGATCTACCATTGTAATTCTTCTTCTTTTAAGAGTTCTGGGCATTTTCAAAAAAGAAAGGTTTGGAACAGGCCCCTTTCGAAAAGCCCATCTCTTGTAAAACCACACCAATACTACAGTTAAATTAGTAATCAATAAGTGTATCAAGAATTTATAAAAAAGAGTATATAACTTACGTGCTTCGTAAAGCCTGGTTAAGGGCTTTGGGCCACAGTTTGATTTTGCAGCCTTCCAAGCTGACCTGCCGCTGCCCATGTCCCATGAAAACCCCCCAATACACCTATTGGTTTATGAGAAAACGGGTTTTCATAAATGGAATTACTCTCAAAACTTACTGAGTTACGTGGTCTTCGAAATGCAATACATTTCTATTACTAGGTGTCATGCTTTAACATTTGCTTAATTAAAGGCATGCTAGGGACAGTCAAAGTGCACGTAGCCTCCAAACGGGACTTCACAAGTAGACTGCTGTACACGCAGAAGCTTTTAGATGTACAAGAATGGGAAAGGACGTGTCTTATATGTATAAAAAAGATACTGTTGAACAAAAAGAAGAAAAGTATGATAACCTTGCTTTAAAAAAAAAGTATGATAATCTTGCTTTAAAAAAAAATATGATAAACAAGAAATTATTTATATCAGCATGATGAGGTAATTTTTTGTTTATTTGATGTAAACAAAAAAACTTCGAAGACAGTCAGTTAATGCAAATCCTTAAAAAAAAATAGATGAAGATAGACAAAGTTAGTGTTAGAATATGTACACAATTTTATTCACATATAAAAGGTATCTCATGTGTAGAGGCTACGGATGTTTACGTTAGGAATCAAGTGGGGTCGGAAAATATGAAACGCATTAGATGAGTAGATATGATGTTACATCTGTTTAATTAACGTGTGAAGTTATACCCTCCTTAAAATTTCTTTCTTTAGTGGTTTAAAATCATATGAAATTACTACACAAATAAATAAAGCAGGAAGTCTAGGTTCCGGAGGCCTCCTCTTCTATTTGTCATGTGGGAATTAGATGTTGCTTTGGTACTCCAGTGGTAGCATGATGAGAGATGGTCCAACGAAATTTATTTGCAGGCTGATAAACAAGAGCTGGCTTATGCATTCATCCATCAGTTTTTCCGTAAGGGCGTGTACAGAAAAGAAAGAAACAAAAAGTATCAATACATAGATATTAGTCAGATGGATCAGTCAGCTTGTATAGATATGGCGTTGTAATGTTTACTCGCCACAAGGTGACACACCTTAGAGATCGATCTATGGGTCTTAACAACATGCTTATATAAGTCTGTGGGCGTCTGATTTTCTGGCTAGATTTACAGTTTTTTATGTTTCTTCGGGCGGATCTTGGACAGACATCTATGTTACAATGAGGCGAAAGTATATAAAGATGATCTTGCATTGACGTCCCTTTTAATCCTTTAAATCTTAGATAGAATTTTTAAATGTCACATATAAATAAAAAAAGAAGATTGACAAGGGTAACTATCTAGATCACGTATAACATTGAGCTCTCCATCCATTTGCTCACTCATTTTATAGGACAACTATGTCCCAACTTCGTTGGAAGGTACATTTATTTAATCAATTTATCAAAAAGAATATTTATGTTTTTTTAGATTATTCCAAGGAAGAAAAACAGCATAAACCGCAACCACAACCACAACCACAACCACAGCAACCACAACAACCACAACAACCACAACAACAAAAAGAAGATGGGGTTACGGAGGCTGAGGCCCTTCGTCCGGTGCTTGTGAACCCTGACCCAGAAGCCCAATTTCAAGCCGAGCTTGATAATTGGGCTCAGGGTTTACAGGCACAACTTACGGACGTTGTGGCCAATGATGCTAATGATGTATTGGATCTCGTAGCAATAATCGATGATCCAAGATGGCGAGTCGTTACTTTCCGTTCTCGACTCCCATCCCCCATCAGTATGCCACCCATTCCTCGTCCTTAAAACTTTTCTATTCCTTTCTCTATGCCATTTCCACTCCTTTCTTTATGCCCATTACAATCCTTCATCTATACCCATTACAATACTTTATCTATGCCCATTACAATCCTTTATCTATGCCCATTACAATCCTTTATCTATGCCCATTACAATCCTTTTCATATGCCCATTATAATCCTTTTATATACCCATAACAATCCTTCTCCCCCTTCCACTTCTTTAAACAATAAAAAATTAGGCTCTTTTAGACAAAATAAAATTTGATTTTCTCATAACAAAACAGAAAAAAAAAAAAGGAAAACTATCCAAATACAAACGATCCTTCTTTACACCAGCCAATATAATGTCTGCTGTGCGAGAGCATCTTTAAAATATAATTTATCAAAATTCTGGAATTTCTTGTAACAGCAAGTACAGATATGTTAACCATTACTTTTTAAAGAGCTGCTATTAACATGACGTAATCATTAAAAATGTCCATTAATTCACAGCTACTGTACTCATTGGCGGTCCTTCTTTTTTATCACTTGACATGCTGTTTTTAAATGGATTTTATGTATAGAAAAACACTGCTTCCGTACACCCTTTCAGGCTCATAATTATCTAAAATATTATATAGATTTTTTTTTTTTTTTTTTTTTTTTTTTTTTTTTTAGGAAGCTCTGAAATTGGCCAAAACACAAAGGGTTTACGTTGAAAATTACAAATCCGCCATTTCTGAACCATTCCTGTAGCTTTTATAAAAAGTGTCCTCAGGTGACTATAACCCAATTTTAACGCTTTTTCTGTTGGTCTAATTTGTGGAGCAGTTTTATTATAAAAAGATTTGAATCCTGCTCTTAAATAAACAACCAGTTTTTGTTAGGCAAAAAGTTTAAAGAAGAGCCTAATTTTTCTGCCATAAAATTATCTTACTTTACTTTGACAGAAAATTTATGGAATGTGTTTTTTATCGAAAAAAAAAGGGAAAGCGTTCAAATGGCTTTTTGACTTGTAAATAATAAACAAAGTTTGGTAATAGCTTCTAAAGCTATTGAAAAAGTTCGGCTTAATTAGTTTAGTGTGAATTTTTCTATCATTCATTTGATGTTTTTGGAATTTTTAAATGCATTTTTCCGTTCCCGTACAATTTAATGAGCGTTAAAATGGGATTAAAAGCTGCAACGAAGACATAAGAAAAGGATAACTAAGGGAAAGAAAAGAGTAACATCAAGGGAAAATAACAATGCCAGTCTTTCGATAACCTTAGCTTTAAAGCACTACTTTCAAATTATAACTGAACAAACTAAATTCTAATCGATAATCCTAAATATAATTTGATAAATACTCTATATCAGATACTGATTCTTTACTTTAAATAAACGTGATTGTATGGCGTCATTCATAAGCCATGCATTTATAAAATAGCGTTAAAATGAAGCATACAATGGTTATTTTGGCCACATTGAACGAACCAAACCCTAATTAAGCGGGACACATTTTTATATTTTAATCTTTAAGACAGCTGCCACTGTGAAATCGTACCAAAAATAAAAAGTGGGTAAATCCAAATATAGTGATTGAATACATAAAAAAAAAAGTCGAAGTTTTATTTAGACAATGTTATCTAACAAAGCTCTGAATCTGAGCTCCAACTCTTCTTCTTCTTCTTCTTCCACAGGCTCTAAAGCAAATTCACGTAGGATGGACTTCACCTTTTCTTCACGTTCCAAGGCAGCACAAATTTGTTGAGCATGAGCACGTGCGGTTTTTTTAGAGATAGGCACACAATCGTTGGGCTTTGTTTGGTGGAATAAGTAGCCTTTCTTTGATAAGAACACATGGCCGCATACGTGGCAAGGAACTAATATCATATTTTAGTTATAAAGGAATGGATGGATACACACTACACTTACCGATAACTCTGGGTTCAGGCATTTTTTTTTAAAATAGATGTTTAGACTTGTAGTAAAATCGAAAACGATAATAAATAAAAAAAAAAATGTGAGGAGGACATACTATATATCATTTTATGTAAAACAATCAATAATGGAAGATTCTTGCATGGTTTCTTTATAAGACAAACTCAAAGACAGAAGGGTAAAGAAGACAAGAAAACAAAGAAGCCATGAAACCAGAAGAAAAATACGATTAATTACTGTAGCAATAGTAGGATTCTAAATTGAGTTGTCGTATTTCCTCCGTACGGAATAGTCTCCAGTGTGGCTAATCTCATAATACCGGGTATAATCTTGTTACGGCTTATATATTGGGAACTCTATTTTTATTGATCGCTTACACAATAAAAAAATTGAAATTCATACAGCGTTCTCGCATGATAATGAAAAAGAGAGTTGCAATTGTTTCCTCGATGTAAAGTTGCAGCAACAATAACAGCATAAATACCTTTTTTGAAATTCGATAACCTTTTTCTTTTATTGAACAATGAAATAGAGTGCCTTATTATGGTTGATGTTATTATTGACCCGATAAAGAGACTGCTATAGGTTAATTAGATTATTTTCATGACGAATATAATCACTTAATCAAAATTGGGTCCTCTTTCTTCTTTTTTCTTTCATTTTTTAACAGTTCGAATTAAAAAGAAAAACAAAATGGCTACCAGAAGAATACCTAGTAAATATAACATGTAAAAAAAAATGGGTGCTCCATGTAAACTAATTAATCTGTTTTAAAATAGCTCAGTGCGTTGTATGTAAAAAGAACTTTGAGGGTACTCGAGGATTGAACATGCACCGATCCAAAAGTGCTTTATGTCAACAAGTCTACGATGTGCATGATGAAGAAGACGAAGAAGAAGAAGAGGAGGAGGAGGAGGAAGAAGAAGAAGGTATCATGCAAGATCCTTTTCCTCGTATCTTTAAAACTGGATCCATGGCAACACCCAATATGAGACGAACCCGATTATTCAAGATATGCGAGTTTATTTTCTCGGCGTTTGAGATGACTGTTACTGCAATCATAATCATGTCGATCTTGATGACTTATTTGAAGGACGTACCTACCTTTTGCTACTATCTTTTTTTAATCTATTTGGTTTGTCATCATGGTCAATTTCTGTTTGATTGTTTCTTGGCTGGCTATACGGTTGTTATTCATGCTAAACGCCGCGTTTTTGGCTAGTAAAAAGAAACCTGTATATATCCTGTGTCTTAAACCGACAACAATAAAAATCGACGACAACAACATCGACAACTTTTAAATTAAAAAAAAGTGACTTTGTTTTGAGAATGTGGATTAAAAATTTCCCTTTTGCCCTTTTTTTTTTTTTTCTTTACTTGGACTTTCATCATGACATTGGGTGTCAGATAAGGTAATTGGTTTTGTTGTCACTACTTATTGTTATCAAAGACTTAACGATGAAATATAAAGGCATGTAAAAGGTCCAAGTCATGAGCTCCCGTAGATGCTCTTCGTCATGGAGGTAACAAAAAATATGGATGTAAAAAAACAAAACTAAACATTGGTCCATTAAAGAAACAAAGTTAATAGAAATGTCATGGAAGACAACAACCTTTTTTTTTGTTGTTGTACAAAATCCCCGTGAACGTTTAAGAGGCGTCGGAGCATTGTAACGGAATTCTGAAATTCGAGGACGCTGTTTGTGTCCCTGATTGCTTTCTATCTACCTATTAACACGTAAAATAAAAAGATGTTTTGCGACTGTATCAAACCTTTTAATGGTCACACTAACCTGTTGCTTTACGACCAATAACTTATTGTCATCTTCTCAATTGAGAATGATCGATATTAGAGGCGTATGCAGGCAAATGGCTGATGAAATAACAGAGTCATCCTGGCTATGATTCTGTAATTTGTTTCGTTATTAATGTGTGTCTTTTCAATTTTTACAAATCCATAATTATCATAATCAGGCAGTTGAGAATGTGTCTTACCTCTTTTTGTAAAAACATCCGGTACCATTTTGGACCTGATGAAGGAGCTTAAGCTTAGACTTGACATGAAGAGCACATGACCATCCATTTAAATTTTTGACAGGATGGTGTGTGTGACTTTAACGTTCAGCCTATAAAATGGAAGCTGTACATTTAGTAGATTACACTTGGTCATATATTTTCCTCTAATAGGAGTATTATTTGTGCGAAGAATGTTATACATAAATCATTTATCAGAACACGTCTTATGTCTATTAGTACCATCTGACACGCCGCTGTCAGTTCTGTCACAGTTGGTTTTTTTTCTTTTTTGTTAGACGTCCTTATTGATGAAACACATGGTGTCTCTTAATTTTAACGTACAGGTACGCTTGAAAGACACGCGAAACATGTCTCTTGCACACATGGATACGCGAGGACTGCTAAATTTAGCGTGCTTCAGAGCACTCACTCACGGGAAAAAAAAAAAAAAACAGGAATCGGGGTATGAAACAACAAGTTTTTCTGCACCCCCACCCACCCCTTGCTACAGGACTCTTTTATTTTTATTTTATTTTTAATTCCTTTTATTTCAATGAACAGTAATTCGACTGAATGTTATGAAAGTATATATAAAAAGGTAAGAGAGGGGTGTTGGGTTGGGTTGATATTTAGTTTAAATTAATTTTATACAGAGTGGGGTGGGTTTTAAGTAAATTTGGGGGGTAATAGAAGTAAAAAAGATGGACGTGAAAAATGAATCCCTTTTTTGGTGTGTTGTGTGTGGGGTAGGGTGGGAAAAGTTGGTATATATACAAAGAGGCTGACAAAAATTCTTCTTTTTTTTTTTTTTAGAGCGGGTTATGTGTTTAGAGGCGAAAGAGTTGACTAATCAGCGGATCCATCAAACCATCATCTTCGGTCTTGATGTAATCGCAGTGTTCAAAATCCACACCAGCAGAAGGAAGTTGAATGGTATCCGTGTATAATTCAAAAAGACTTTCATCTTTAAACACTGCCTCTTGGTGAGATGCTGGTGACTTAACATCAGAACCACCACTACTGCTACTGCTAATACTACGTCGACAAGACGTATGCGTTGTTTCGAATAAGGGATGTTGTGGTGCTTGTTGAGACGGGGGTCCAAAAAGTAATTCATCCGATGAGGTGGGAACAGATAACATCAAGTTGGAAGGCGCGGTTGCGTATCCGGAGTTGTTATCGGCATCAGGTGGAGAGAAGCAATCGTGGAAATCTATCGAGTCGGTGGTTCCACTATGAAGTGATTCATTATCCTCCTCTTTGACAGCAACAACAGCAGGATGTATGCATTCTTGTTTGATCGTTTTATGGCCTTCTAATTCTGTCAATGCCGCCACAGTCAATCGAGTGTCACCGGATCCACCATCTTCCACCACCGTCGTAGTAGACACACGTAGTGAATTCTTGCGAGGGTTTAATTCAGGTAAAAATTTGCATCGATAGACATCCAGCACACGTTGTAACAAACTCTTTTTGTTTGCTAATTGCTTAGGATTTAACCAAGCTAATTTCCAACCCAATTCATTACATTTGGCTTCTTCGATTTGACGTTGTGATGCGAATGGGGATAAAGTATTGATATCCATGGCACGAGGATAAACACAGTTAGATCGGCGGAAATTGATATCGATGGAATCCAAAGAGACCGCATCCACATTAATACGAATACGATATTTGGCGCCTCCCATACCATCATCAATCGACACAGTCTTTGGTAAATCACCCAGCACTTGTTTGATATCTTCTTTTTTGATTTGTTTGAGTAGGCGGCTTGTCTCATCTTCTTCCATCAGCAAAGAGCCATCTTCAGATTCACGATTCTTGCGTTTACGTAATGTGCCCTTCAATAACTTTTCTTGACGAGCTACACGACGTGATCGCATACTAGGGTATCGATTACGGTAAGAATCCACCGCACGTTGAATCAGACCACGTTTTCCAGCAATCTCTGTTGAATTCAAGTAGGCTAATTTCCAGCCCAAGGTATTACATTCGGTTTCATATGCCCAACGATTACCTTTATATTGATCGCGAGGTAAATTAGCACGAGGATATACCTATACAGATAGTAGTGATTAGCAGATCAGCATACATAGAAACACAAACAACAACAAAAGAAAAACTTACGCAGTTGTCACTCTTGAATCGGATATCCAAAAGATGAATATCTACTTGATCTACATCGGTACGAATAGAATAACGGCGCAAGATACGATGATGTGAGTAGACAAAACTGACCCATTCAACACCATCACGTACTTCGGTACGTGGTTCGTGGTTGGGTAAGACAGCTCCATTTGCTGTAGTGGTAGTAGCATTCGTAGCGACTGTGGTAGCGGTAGGGGTGATAGTTGTGGAAAAGGTAGGAGGAGTGCTGGATGGATTTGGAGTGGATGTCGTGGTTGTCGCTGGTGTGGTTGTCGCTGTAGTTGTTGCTGTTTCCGTTGCTATAGTAGATGATGATGGTGATGGTGTAGGTTTAGGTGGTGGCTTAGCGACCGATTTAGGAGTGGAAGGTGTGGTCACTGTGGTGATTGTATCTGCTAAGGCTTTGGCGATCTGTGCTGCTACAAGAGCCCAATCATGATGTAAAGTGGAGGGATTGGCTGTTAATGTGATTGGAATTGGAGAAACTATTAGGCAGATATGAAAAAAAAAAATTAGGTGGGTTAGAAAAAAAAAATTTTTTTTCAAAAAAAGATACAAAAATTTTCCACAGAAAGATTGATAGGAGAGGGAAATTTCTGAGCAAAAAAAAAAAGGTAAATTACCTAGTTGAGAAGGAGTGGATTGCTTCTTTTCCTTGATTTTGTTCAGTGTTTTTTCGATTTCTTCAAGCTGGGTAGAGGTAAGTGCTTCAAGCAAAGATTCGGATGATTCGGTTGGATGAAGCAAATCGTTGACACATAACTGGAGGTGAAGATTGGCTTGTGTCATTATCGTCGTCTATATTCCAATTAAATAAAATTATAAATGATTGATGGAGAGAAAAAGCGCGTTTTATAATTGTGATGTATATCAAAGATTAAAATAAATAAATAAAAAAAAAAAATATATAATAAAAAAAAGGAGAAGAAAAAAAATGATGACTCAAAACGGGTAGCTATTAAATAGCTTTTTAACTACAAAGAGGAGATACAATTTATTTATTTTTTATCCCAATTTAAACACCGAATAAAGTGTACTTTTGGGCAACTATTTCAGTGTTTAGCCTAAAAGATAAAGTAGTAGCAATAAAAATGTAAGGAGTTGAAATGGGATATATTTTCGCGATTTTGACATTTAGGAGAAATCCCCACATTATCTTATTTTTTGAAAAAACAGGGCGTCATTTTTTTTATTTAATCAGAAAAATCCACACTATTCCAAAAGCATCTATTTTGTATCACTCTTGAACTTGATTTCAGCCCAACAAGACAGTGTTCATCCCGGGTAAACCATTCCCGTTTTATATCAAATGGTAACACTCCACACGGCATAATTTCTAAAAACAAATTTAAACTACTCTCTCATTTCATTGGTTTGGAATACAATGATTATCCAGGTGAAAAAAAGAAACTTTTTTTTTAGGGTTTTTTTTTTTTAGGTTTTTTTTTTATTATGTAGCACAAAAGGCTATGTGTTCCTGGTATTTTTTGATTTTACCAGACGCTTGTTTTCTTAGCGACCACGACCGGGAGGGAAAGGTGGGAAAGTAGGTGGGGGAGGATAAGGAGGGAAGGTAGGTGGGGGAGGATAAGGAGGGAAGGTAGGTGGGGGAGGATAAGGTGGGAAGGTAGGTGGAGGTGGATAAGGGGGAGTCCAAGGTGCAGCACGAACAGGAACAACATCACGAGCACTATTGGATATATTAGTCTCAATCATATAAACATTTATATTTTACTCACGCCAAGGGACGACGAGCATATTGTTGAGCATAATGTTGAGCATATTGTTGATAGGCGGCATACCAATCCTTGACTGCTTGTTCTTGAACAGACACATCAGCAACAGAACTATCAGCAACAGCAGCAACAGCAGCAGCACCAGCAGCTTCTTCAGTGGGGGCAGCCCATACTTGGGCAAGTGCAAAGACACAGACGAGAAGCAAGACAGCGAGAGCAGAGAAAGACTTCATTTGAGATAAACTGAATAATTTTCTTAATTGAACCCTCAACTTTCTCTTTCTTTTATATTCATGTCTCCACAACAGCTTTTTAAGAGTTTCTCACTACAATTGTCTATCATCTTTTGGCTATATTTAAATAATGGGTTTACTATAAGCTTTAATGGGCCATCTCTTACTGATAAACGACTTTTGACAGCAACAAGAAAACGAGTTTTAAGAGTAATGTAAATACATGAATCCCTTTCATTTTCGGCCTCTCTTTTCCATGTACTATTATTACATTTGCTGGTGCATTTGATTGAAAACAATAAAAAAACAGGTTTAAATTTATTTATAGTCTTTAATATACTATATCATCTTTCGCAGCAGTTTGTTCTTTACATTCCTCAGTGACATTTGTAGGTAACGGATCTTTTTGTTCCGGTTGATCCGTGTGTGGGGTCATTTAGTAACAAAAACAAGTGTAATCACAGACTGAGTTTCATCTTGAGAGTTACACACTCTTACGTTCCCTTCAGGGACTTTGTCAGGAAGGCCTAAAGTGTTACTCAAGTGCAGAGATGTCTTAATATTAAAATATTATGAATTTAGCGAGTTCAATTCGAACAGAAGCCTACAACTTTGGTAGCACCATGTATCTCAATCAAAACGTTGTGTTTATTGGAATGAGCTTGAAGAACATTTAAATGAATGATCGTAAAACTAAATCGGAACACACTGTAAGGCTTAACCTAAAAGGCATCTGAACCTACACTTTGTTCTTAAAATTACTTTAAGTGCGTTGAGTGATATAAAACTACCCCGCCCAACAGCGATTCGTACGGTTGGTTTTATTCATTCTGATTTGTTTAGTGCATTTATTGAATTAGATGGACCTACGAAGTACATTTCGCGATTGTTCAAGGTACTAAACCATAAAAATCAGCTACTTCGTGACCCATGATTCTTTCGCCTTGGGTATGCTACGAACTGATAAAAGAGATATACAAAATCATTTTACGTGACAAGATACTCAATGAAGAAGACATAAGCTTATTTGATAATTTCTTGATATATCACATAACTGTTTAACCAGTATAACAAGGTCCCATTTGTCATATTTATGCATTCATTGTGCTAATATCTTGACTATATAATACGGACAATTCTTTATTGAAGAATACCAAATGATATACAGATCAAAGCAATCTATTTAATAAATAAAGTATGATCTTATATTTGATGGAAGTTATTGTCTTACAGAAATCGGATATTACAAACAATCATCCCATCCGAAACAGAACAAAACAAAAACTTATAAATTACCGTTAGGAATATTCTTAAAAAAATAGTTTAGTCGCAGATTGTCACCAAGATTATAACTTTCTTTTTGTAATACACCATTCTATCATTTTTAAATATAACAGTGAGCCCATTTTTAATAAAAAAATAGTATATATAGTAAAATCATGTTAGACATAAAGCCGACATCTAAAATAGTGCCTATTAAGCACAACATTTTAAGACATTACAGATATGGACGCCATAATGATGATTTGATACAAAAGCACTGATAAATAAATAAAAATGTCAATTTAAGCTACAGCTTTTTTGGTTAGACTGCACAAATAAAGTATTTTTATATCAGACATATGGGCATCATATTTAACGTCATTAAAATATGCTACATGGACAACGTGCTAGAAAAAATGAAGGAAATAAGAGCAACACAAAGATATGGTCTTCTAGTACATCATTTTATGAAGGCATAAAAAATATGGTTGTAAAATGTGAGGTTTTAAAAAGACCCAAGAAAAAAGTGTTCAAACTAAGTACTCACCAGGGAAAAAAAAGCGTAAAAAGACATACCAAAATTTAAAATGTTGCGTATTTTCTTAGTCTTTTTATTAATTATCAACACCAACTGTTACTAAATGCTTAGGCAGCATAAGGTGGGTAAACGGGTGGGGGAGGATAAGGAGGGAAAACAGGTGGGGGAGGATATTGATAGAAAGGTGGATAGTACGAAATCCAATGAAAAGCACGAACAGGTACAACATCACGAGTACTGTTGTAATACTGTTAGTCAATGATACACATGATAAATATACAAGTTTACTTACGTCAAGACACGATTATTCTCTTGAGCAGAGATGGGATTTTCGGCATCATTGACAGAATCTTCTTTAACAGGGGCAGCCCAAACTTGGAGAAGCGCAAAGATATAGATTAACAACATGACAACGGGAGCAGAGAAGGATTTCATGATAAAAAGTGCAGATATTTAGTAGTTTATTGTGAGATCCCGATTCCTCCTCTTTTATATATTCCTTTAGAATAAACCATTTAAGAGTTTCTCGACACTCGTTTATCACAGTGTTTATTATTTGAGTACTATATCTCAATATGGTTGCAATGGCGTTACTATGCAATGGACACGTCTCCCTTTCGAAGCTTTGAAGTCAAATCGATCAAAAGTTTTACTCCGTATTTTAGGAGTGATATTTAGGCTCCAGGTAGTATGATCTATCAGTCTCTTTCAAATTCGATTTGCATTTAATCAATTATACATTGGTATTCAATTTATCAGAAGCAAAGGCGTTTTCTAGTATCCAAACATATGCGAACACAAACGTGATAAGCTTAATCCGACTTATTACAAACAATACATAATATATGATTTGAATCACTGAATACTTAAAAAAAAAAAAACTTTAATTTGTAATTGTACAGTAGTCGCTCGATTTAAGGGTGACCAAAAATTTCGGAAATCTCACCCTTAAATAGAAAATACCCTTAAATCGAACACCCTTAAATCGGGCAGCTACTGTATCATTGATGGATGACTATGAATAGCTATTAAAAAAAGGTGTTCGAGCTTGGGGGATGTGGTGCGCATATGGATCCCTTACTAACGTCATGCTGTGTGAATAACAACCCCTTTTATTTATGCACTGCTTTACATGGCGGAAAAAAAGACAAATACTTAATGAATCAATAGTAAGCAAGTTTGAAATTGCTTACAGCTTTCCCATAATATTTACAACCTATCTCGTCACTAATCCTTTGCGTAAAAGGATCATTTTCTGTTCTGGTCGATTTGTGGTGGAAGGAGTGTCAAAACTTAATGTGACTGCCGCACCCCTTCCTGTCACAATAAAAAAAAAAAAAAAAAAAAAAAAAAAAAAAAAAAAGAAAGAAAAAAAACTGTCAATGGTAGTTTTTTATTACATGGAGACATGATGAACATTAACTTGTATAGAAGAAGACGTTTAAGGTCGACACAAGCCATTCTTACCCGAGTTCAAATTCGAGATTTGGGACGAAAAATTGGCTACACTTCATTTCGGCAATCGGTTGAGTTTCTCATGGTAGACCGAAATATCGGATTATGTGCGTGTGTTAAGCTGACTCGTCGTGAAATAGGACCCTTTAAATTACTTTAAATTGAGCAAGATAAAAATGGCAGATATCCACCAATATCTTTTAGAACAAGGGATCACACAAGAAAAATGTCCTAGTACGCATATCCGACAAGGAGATCATAGTCGTCTCTTGATCTCTATTTTATTCCCTGGTTATCCCATTATTAAAGCCAGTGAACATCATTACCGAGACTTGAGAGAAAAGTGAGTTCCTTTTTTTTATTATTATTTGTATACACGAATCCCGATCCCCACTTACACACAAAATAGCCGCTCGTTACAGGCCAAAGTAACAGATTTAGCCTATGATCAATTACCTACCACCGATAAATTCGAACGTTTAGAAGAACTCTTTAAATCTAGTGTTGATTGGCATCAACGTCAGCAAGATGAATACACCATTGATATTCCGTTAAAAAAACTCAACAGATCGATTGTAGTGGAAGGTCATGCTTCTTCTAAACTCAATGTGAGACTCTTTTTGTACCTCTGGTCTTCTGAACATATGGCATGGAAGCCACAGGCATTCTCTCTTTCTGTCGATGGCAAAGAATGCATAACCGAGGACCAAAGAAAGCTGAATGACTACGGGTTTAGTCATATCGATATTACCGATGCTTCCGACTCCATCCTCAAGGCCAATCGTCGAAGTACCTCCTCAATATCCTTTGTCTTCAAGTTTGAAAAAAGGCCAACCACTCATCATATTTCCGTGTGTGCAGTGGTTGAGAAATCACCTGAGGAATTATGCAGCCAATTGTATTTACAGACTGCTTCCTTGTATATTGGACAAGCCATGGAGAGTTCCAGTAAAAATATTCCTGCTGCTCAAAGTGTCCAGAAAAAAGTAGTGGAGCTTTTGAATCCACTGAACCAAAATGATAGATTGGAATTAGATAAAACCGAGAAGCTCCTTCTTTCTTGTGCTGAAAGTTTCTTGACTGCTTGGAACAGTAAGTTTTGTTTGGGGCAGATGATACTGTCTGTATAAACTTACACGGTTGAAATAGATCCTGAACCAGAAGATGACGATAATGTAGAAATATTCACAGGCGGAGAATATGTCTCGGTATCCGATCCCATCATGCTGACACGTATTGAACATCCTGCAAGATGCATCTTTTGTACACATAATACCACATTTGACGCCAAGGTATTTTTTAAATTCCAGGTCACTTCGATGAATTGGAGGTGTCCCATTTGTCTTGTCAAGATCCGCGGTATCCAAGTAAGATTGTGTGTAAATGTAGGCGTGTTTTATGTGTTTAATCGTCTTGTATTTGTAGGATCTCTACATTGACTATCAAACAAAAGTGGCCTTACAAAAATATCCAGATGAGGAAAGGTTCTTGTTGGAAAAGGATGAGGTTTATTTACCTATTCCTGCACTAGATCCATTACCCATTGTGAATGATATCCCAAAAAAGAGAGATCCTGTTGAAATTATCTCTATTCACGATGATGAAGAACAAGCAGCTCCTAAGCGACAAAAAACCAATATAGATGAATTGTAATAAATAGAATATTGTATCACACCTGAAAGCCGTGCTTATGCATATATAATAATCGTATCAGCGAGGGTCATCCAGCTCAGTTCATTTTTTTTTTTTTTCATGCATGGACGCATGAATGTATTAACAGGTGCCAGTCGAAACAAAAGGGACGGATACTTTGGCTTGAGTAATGAAAGAGACAATTACCTTCCGTAAGGTCAAGTTCAGCGTATCAATCGCATCCATTAAAATCGTGGTGATGGTGATCTAAATTCAATTTCTAATTGTAAAGCAAGAGATCATCAATGTGGGTAATAACGTTTTTCGATATCTTTGAAACATCTAGGCAGCTAAAGCAATTCCCAACTTCAAATCTCTTGCTTGGCTATCAGATATAGTATAGTTTTTTTCAGTGGTAGGTGGTTTCATTTTTTACATTTGGAATGAAAGGGTAGAAAATGTATTTTTGTCAAAAATATTTTATTTTGAGAGCTGTGGTGGTGCTTTTTGTTTAGGAACAAATATAATAGTTTGGAAAAGTTCTTAATTCTATCATCTTCATGTCACATTATATGAACGTATATGAAATAAATCTCTTTGTTTCAACATCTATTCCGCCTATCGCAGCTGACAGTCGTATACTCAGATACTCAAAGTGAAAACAAGGGGCTGTTTATACTCTGATAAATAATTTGGTTATGGACAAGATATTGCTAGAACACTTCAAATTTTTGAACACGATACTACGTCTCTCATTGAATACTTACATAACAAAAACTAAGAAAGAGATACATATTACCCCCGTCCAACCAGAAAGCAAAATATTTGCAGCAATAATAATTGTTATTTTAATCAATAACCCGAAAGAGTCAAGGTGTGTGTGTGTGTGTGTGTTTACTTGCGTGGGCGACCACGACGAGTATTTGAAGACTTGCCCTTTCCTTTAGCTTTCTTTACTTTTGGGCGGCCAACATCGGTCTCCTCACGTTTTCGTTTTTCTTCATTGAATTTTGTAATTCGATCGCCCCAATGCTGTTCATAATTGTCGTCTTTAAAGCTGTCATCCTCAACATTGACAGTTGCAGACTTGCTTTCCGGATCGAAGCCACCCAAGAATAAAATATCCTGCCACTTTTCTGCAGCTTCATAGAAATGAGTGGTAGACACTTTTCCAAAGTCAGACCTAATCGTAACCTTCTCGTTCTTGATGACTTGGTCAGGCTCAGGAAGGAGTAAGGCAAGCTCTTGCTTATCCTCTTCTGTGAAAGCAGCCAAACATTCTGGGATCAATTGCTACAAATTAAAAAGGTTTGTTACGATTCGAACTTTTTCTTTTTCTTTGGATAATAATTAAACTTACCCTGAAGTTTATTTGGACCAATTTGCTGTCCTTGCTTTGCAACAATCGCTTAAGCTTATTATCCTGATCAGACTTGGAAGTATGGATTTTCGCAACCTCCGTCTCTTTGACTTCATCGTCCGTTTCATTGTGGATTACATTAAACGGACCGTTTTCCTCTACTTCTTTGGCTTTACCTGAAGATCGCTTGGCTCTTGTGACAACAGTCTTTGCTGGTTTTGAAAAGCTTTTCAATGCTTCTTTAGCCTTCAGAGTGAATTTCTTCTCACGCTTCTTCCTTGGCGCATCCTCCTCAATTTCATCCAAATCGTAATCCTTGTAGGAGACAGAGGTTGCAGCGGCTCTTTTCTTCCTGCCATTAGTCAAAGTCTTGAAGGCGGCCTGACCATCCTCATGAGGTACATACTCATCATTAGCATCAGGCCGAGAATGACCAACAGAAACGTCCTTGCCAAAAGCTTGCTTTTCGGAATGGCCGCTTGTTTGAGTGGGTTCCTCCACCAGTCGAATGGAAATAGAAGCCGCTTGTCTATCTTCCTCTTCTGCTACGGCCTTGAGCAAAACTTGCTTATCCGCCAGACGTTTTGACTTCTTGATCGTGGGAGTATTGGATGACTCACCAGCAGATTCAGTAGTCTTGAATGCCTTCTTTTTTAATTCTGATTCGGAAGGCTTTGTCACGCGTTCAGGATTGACTTTTGCCTTGGGTTTTCTACCCCTTGGGTCCTTTTTTCGCACAGTTACCTCCACAGGTACTACAGTGGGTACTACAGTGGGTGCTACAGTGGGTTCTACAGTGGGTACTACAGTGAGTGCTTCAGTGGGTGCTTCAGTGGGTACTACAGTGGGAACTACAGGGGGTACTACAGTGGGTGCTTTAGCAGGTGATTGGACCGGGTTGTTCATAGGCTTTTCAGCAGGAATTCCAGTGACCTGTTTGATGGCAAGACTTTCGGCAGTAGGATGACTGGTAACCTTTTCAGCAGCAGACTTGGCATCAATATCACCAGCAGCACACTCGACATAGATCTTATCAGCACCAATCTCAACATTCTTTTTAGAAGGCAATTCGGCAGACACACCATCAGTCAGATCGAGAGGCGCTTCAGCGGTTTGTTTAACAGACTCAGTTAGAGTGGTTATTCCTGGGATACTAAAATCCATGTCCATAAGAAGAGATGCAGCACGACCAGATGAAACCTTCTTTTTTCTCGATTTGGCAGGTGCGGGCAGCTCAAAAAGATTTCTGCTTGGAGTTGGAGTAGCAGCGCCAAAGACCTTTAGATCCCCAGATGAAAATAACCCGGACATGGAGTCAACTTTTGCATCAATAGTATGATCAGCGGATGGCCTAGGCTCAGAATGGGCGGCTGGATCTGGCTCAGAATGAGCGGATGGATCTGGCTCAGAATGAGCGGCTGGATCTGGCTCAGTAGGTGGCTCATAACCACTGTGTAATACCGGTTGTGGAGAGCCGTGAAGAGCTGGTTTGAGATTAACATGGTCAAGAGCTTGAAGTCCATGAGTTCGAGAAGGTTCAGAACATGACACAGGTTCTAATACCTTTTGAACAGGTAGTTCATTGTGAGAAGATGCACTGAATTCTGATTGGAAAGTGGATGGAATTCCAAAGTTAGGAACCAAATCAGGTTGACGATGAGTGAATAGCCCAGGTTTAGGATTGATGAGGGGTGGACGAGGAAAAAGACCAAGCGGTGGAAATCCTACTCGTGCAGGCATAAAGGTGGATGCAGCCAATTGAGAAAATGATGGGAGCTCAAGGGGTGGATGTACCAGTTGATTATGTGATGAAAGCTCCATTTGGCTATGTGCTGGATGTTCCAGTTGATTATAGGATGTGCGTTCCGTTCCGGTAGTTGGAGATAGAACATTACGATCCAAAGTGGGGTATACAAATTTGATATGATCATCCTCGATAGGGGATCGAAGCCCAGTATCGGTTTTATAGACAGGCGAATAAAAATTTTGGCTGCATGCAACTGGTTCCATGTGTGTTTGAACTGGTGATTCGGGTTCCACTTTAATTTCTACAGGAGGCGAATCTAAATTCATGCTAGTGGTACTGGTAATATTTAAACCCCCTCCGTGCGCAGTTGTTGTCGCAGTTGAGTCAAGATTAACAGACAAGTCAGGTTGACACTGCGGGGTATTTACAGCTGATTCGTGTTTGATGTCAGCATTGGTTTTAACAACAGATCGTTGATCTGTGCTTGAATGATCTGCAATGTCGTTACGACCAAAGTCTGTTATATGAAATGAAGACTTGATCAACCGCGCCTGGCTTTTGCATGGGAACGTAAAATAGGAAAAGAAAACTATACCTTTCAAATTTCCAGTAGGAGTAGACATACTTGTTTTTATCCACAATAAAACTGTATGAAGAAGAAGAAGAAGAAGAAGAAGAAAAAAAGGGAAGGTGTCAATAAAGTACAAGTAAAAAAAAATGGCTACGTCACGAACTTTTTTTTTTTTTTTTGTATGGGAAAATCATGCATAATGCTTTAATTGCTTAAATCAAACATCGTCTGGATACATAGTGCAGGTCATAAAATGTATCCATCCTTCACTAAACTTGAATGTATCCCTTAATTACTCATATGGATCAATTGGAAAATTCATAAATAGCATTCATTTGGACACTTGTGAACAAGGTCTTTCCTTGATGAATTTGTTTACTTTTGATGCTCAACATCTATTTTTTTTTGCGCCAATCTCAAGATGTGACTTTGATGAGATATACTTTTGGTATAAACATCAACGTCATAGTGATATCTTTTACCTTTTCCCTACCAATCAATGTAGTGAACAATGATGCCACCTCCACCTGTTTATATTGTCTGTTTATGCGTCTTTTTTCAGACCAAAGCTCTTACAAAAAACGCGTTAAAGAATGTGTTCTGAAGACATCATTGTTTCTACTGTATATTTTCTTGTAAATAATGGGAGACCGTTCATGTGCATGATCGTTCTAGAAACATCCACTATTACTTTTTACTGCTATTACTTGATTAGGTTAAATTAAATATCAGCCTGTCAGAAATAAACCTTATATTACACAAATCGCTCTATTCGTTTTCAGGTATTTTCATTATCGTACATATACTACTTTTTGTATACTCGAATATCTAAACCAATTTTAAAAGGGGATCATTTCATTAATAATAATGGATCTTTTTACTGCGTTGATTGTGGGTATCTCCGCTTAATTTGAAATCAAGTTTTTACCGGTTTTTTTTTTTTCTTGTTAATTATACATTATTTCACTGCTGCATATGTATTAAAGATTGAGAAAAACTGGTTCGGGAGATCAGTTATAGCTACCACTTAGAGCCAATGAAATGATTCATCCAAAAATTGCATCCCCATGTATGGGTGGATATACAAAGTTAATCTGTTACAGCCATACTTTATTTAGAAATCTACTTGAAGATGAATTCGTGGTAAGATTGAACCGCCACAGTAAGTGAAGTCAAATCTTATGCGCAATAGCTTCTCCCCTCTTAAGAAACAGCGGCATGCATAATTCCTCTCATGCTAATGAGTGACCTGATTCAGGAACAGGGATGAAGGAAATATGTATTCCAAATATAGTAATCCTAAAGAACTTTTAGCTTTTTTTCTTCTCAATACCTTCATTTTAATCATTAAAAATCAATGATAATAAAAAAAGACGCTGACTATTCATATGATTTAAACAAGAAATATTTTATTCTATTAATTTAATAACAATAACTTGAGTCTCAGTAAGTACCATAAGTGTATCATCTAGCAGCAGCTGAGCGCCAATAACATCCACATCATTATGGGGTTCAAAACTAGGCTTTTTAATCGACACAAACAATATTGTTCCTCATGTGATGATTAGGCTGCATTTTTGGAAAAAGAAAATCCCATAAATTCTGTAAGTAGGACACCGATAATACCTTCAGAAAAAGACGTTGAAACTTCATTTACATTCTAATACTCTTCAATTAACTTCGAATAAAAGGACCTAATTTGTTTCTTCTGCAAGATGTTGTGAAAAAATAAACACAAAAGATGACAGACAGAAACAGAAAGAGGGAATACTACTTGGTAACGATTACATGATAATTTTTATTATTTATAGGCATGATCCTATCCTGTGTAGCACCAAGCGATCTGTTGGTATATGGGCTACTTGAAGCGCTTATATGAGACACTATTGAGGATTATTACTTTTTAACTGACCAGATTATATTGTGTGATTGTCAGTAGGCTCCAGCTAATACATGGTGTCAAAAATTGAATTTACACAAATATACGCACCAACATAGGTGGGTATGATCAATATACAGGCAAAAAGGTAAACATAAAAGATTAAAAAAAAAAAAAAAAAAAGAAGAAGGCATACAAGGATTAAAGAAAAACAATGTGGTTTTTATTATTATAAAAAAGTGGAGACTCGCTGGCCAGTTTCAGTAAGTAAAACTGCCCAAGTGCAACTGCGAGGAAGTCAGTCTCCGCGTGCACTCACCCTCCATTTTTTTTTGTTTCTGATGGCTATAAAACGGGGCTCTAGTAAATCACTAACACGAGGTCGAAACACCATGTTCTCAGCGTTGCAGCGTGCACTCACTACTGAGATTACGCCATATACAAGCCGATTACCAACTAATCAGACGAGGGACCCATTTCTTTTAACTCATGAAGCACGACCGGCAAGTAGAATGTTGCTTTGAATCAACTAATAACTCCCGCTCTTAAGCTAGGGCTTCGTAAAATATGCTTCTCAAGGTAAAAGTTTTGTTGAAAACGCTTTAGTAGCTTGTTAAAGGACCACAAAGGGCTGCCACATACACCAAGTGGGAAAGGTGATGTCACCCAGAACAAACAGCAAACATTCAGTATTCCAGCAAAAACCTTGAAACCTGGCATCTTCGGGGACCACCCCAAATGGCACTCGATAACGAAATACCCAAACGAAGCGACCAACCTGGAGTCCAAGATGTGTCGTGTGGCTTCATATACACCACCGGTAATCACTCCAACGGAGACCTTTAGCACGAAGAAAAAAAAAAGAAAAAGGCTTGACTATAAACAAACAGACCGACTTCACCAGCTTATCACCTGCTTGTAAGTCTAGAAAGCACATTGTTATCATGTGCTGGAAGAAGCTGTCAGCCAAATTTTTCTTAGGGAGACAGCCAAATTTTCTTAGGGGGACAGCCAAATTTCCTTAGTGACAGCCAGGGTGTGCGTAGCCGTAATGTTGGGATTATGATACTTTAACTAATAGACATCAAGAGGTCAATATAACTTCACAACTTGAAATATATACACATTTATTACAACCAGCATAAATAGCGCTTCATACTTTCTACTATAAGCTGGTAAGGTTTCCCATTATTATAGAATGAAAGTAATTGTCGTATTTCGCTATAGGGAAGTAAAGATCTTCTGGTTTTCTGGCTGCGTGTGACCTATAGCCTATCAACATACGTAATTAAAGTGATGCAAAGATATCATAAAGGAATGAAATCCATCCGCATTTAATGCACACCTTACATAGTTGAAGTATTGTTTACTACACTTTTAATTCCAAAAGACATTCTTAAAATCTACGGAGTAAACAGTTTGCGTCATTGTCACTCCCATAGCGTATTACCCGTCACATCATAGCCACACTGTTTAATCTGCGGCTTGGTAGGCTTACTACAAAGATCCTTAAACATACTATGTCTGTTCCTGACATTTTCACTATTGAAGCTACGCATATCGATATCTCCGGTTTCACTTAATTCTTTTTTAATTAATGTAAATTGGGATTAAAGAAATTCAAAAAGGGGAAGCTTATAGTTAACAACATGCTTATTATAGACTTGAGATTGGAATCATTCTGTTCACTGATCCTGGCTTCTTGTTGCTTGCGATTATAACTTATCTATAATTTCAATACCTTACGTTGAATTTTAAACCATCAAGCTGGCTTTATTTTATCAGTAGCACAGTGTAACCAGCATCGTTTGGCAAATGCATGAATAACAGACATTCTGTATAGTAGGTGATGTCAAGCATCAGTTATTCCCGTTTATTATGTGTATGTCAATTTTTATATTAGAGGGAGACTGCCGTTTCTTGATGTGTCTATGCCTTTCTGCTATAGTAGTAAAAGTTACGGCTGCTAAAATCAAAAGGGCAGTAGTAACCGACTTGAGATCAGCTCTCATCTTAATCGACACGAAATCTACCATATCCCCACTAAGTGAGATATTGTTAATCAAACAATTAAAAGGATCAGACATAGAGTCAGTTTCAGACTGAATAGGCATAAAAATCACCTCATCCTCTTAAGGAGTAGCAGGCAAATCATGTCAGTTTTTAATCCTTTTTCTTCTTCTTCTGATATCGTAACTGATATGTTGATCGTGTAATACTTTATCTGTCTTAAGCTCAATTGGGTTTCTCGGGTTGTCCTATTTGGTGTAAAGACAGTAATATTTAATGGCTGTATTCAACTTAATCATATCCTAGATTACTAAGTGACAGCCTATAAAATTTAGCCGCTTACTCATAATCTTTTATAATGGCTGCAGATACAAGTATGTCCAACCCTTCCTGTCTATAAGAAACGTTGCATATACCAATTGAATTTGGCGAGATAATAATTGTGTGAGTCTGTGTCACTAGGATAACAACAACAAAAAAAGCTACAAGTCTTGTAGATGAGTTAGGGTTACGCTTTGAGTTCATGATTTCGGAATTTGATTTGTTCATTGTAAACAGTTGGTTCATGCTGTTTAATGTACTGTAAAATAATTTTTGATCCGAATCGGTTCAAGAGTTGATGAATTTCTGTATGATCAGATTTCATTTTACTTGAATTTCGGGAGGTTGACTAAGTCGTTCACTAAAAATATTTATGATATGAGTAGAAACAGTTGTTCTCTTTTTTTCTATTTCAGGTTACACGCTTTTTTAACTCTGTGTCAAACTGGCGGACTTTGATAAGTTTAAAAAAAAAAGTCAACAGCAATAACGACTTGTTACGATTTATAAAGCAAGGGTTGTGCCCAAAGCCTCTAAACAGATTATGATTCCTACCGTAAATAACATTATATGTGACATAATCCAAACAGGCATTTGAAAGCTAATAGTTCTTTATGGATATGATACAACCTTTTCTGTCAGCGAGCCATTAAACTAGAAATGACTAATAGAAGATGTCTACAGGATATGTCCGAACAAGCGATGTTTATTTAAACATGAGTGACGGAAAAGTAACTAGCGTGAACGTCCGTAGTTTTATTTGAAAAGCTTGTTGAAACCTTAACGAATTTGTGTATGAAAAAAAAAACGGTTCTGTGCGTATTACTGACTAACTCTTTTTATACATACACATGTTCATTTAATCTTTTTTTTTTCTGATACATCACATGCGCTGCACAAAGATACGACAAACACACAGAAATTAAGATTCTCGGATTGTGAGATACCCAAAATAACATGATTGAGCAAAAATGCCTCACGACGTTTTTTTTTTATATAAAAAAAAAAAATTACAAATAGAAAATCTTTTTCAAGTATCGAGCTGAATATGTATATCAAAAAAAGGTAATTTCTGTACCTGACGTGATTTGTTTATGCTGGTGACTTTTTATATGTGTGATGGCCCATGAAAAACTTTTTTTAAAGTTTGTTTGAGAGTACAAACGGTGTGTGTGTGTGTGTGTGTACAAAAGACAGAATTTTCCACTAAACATTCCTCCCCGCCGACTTTTTTTTTTCAATCTTGACCGACCCTTCCTCCTCCCAGCCGGACCAATGAATTAGCCGTGGAATTCATTCTCTTTTTTTTTTTATCTCTTTGTTTTTTCATAAACTGATAAAAAGAAGCATGGTAAAGCATCGAGTCATCATCTTTGCCATTGTGCTATTGACGTTAGTCAGTTGTAGTTATGGATCCAGTGGCGATCGTCAACCTGAATACCAACAATGTGTCGCTCAATGCGTTTCCCAAACCGAGTACCACCAATTGCCACTTTACTTGCGATTATTACGTTGGACCGTGAAACAAGACTGTGGATACCATTGTATGCATTCCATTACTGAACGTGCCATTCAAAACGAGCGCTATATTCATCAGTACCACGGCAAATGGCCCTTTCAACGATTATACGGGATTCAAGAACCCGCTTCCGTGCTATTTTCTATCTTGAACGGGTTGGTGCATTGCCATTACTTTAAGGTGATTCAGACGAAAGCACCGGACAGTTACTTCTTGAAAAAGTTTTATTTGGTGACGTGCATGGTAGGGATGAATGCCTGGTTGTGGAGCACGGTGTTCCATATCCGGGACACTGCATGGACGGAGCGTCTGGATTATTTTAGTGCAGGTTTATATATTCTGTATGGATTATGTGTGGCGGTGGTGCGCATATTTTATTTACGTGGTGTATGGGCAGTGCTTTGGACGGCGATGTGTGCGGTTGCGTATGTGACACATGTGATGTATTTATCCAGTATGGCCCGATTTGATTATGGATATAACATGATGGTGTGTATTGTGGTGGGAACATGCCAAACGAGTCTTTGGCTGATATGGTCAGTGAAGCAATATACACGATGGGGTAATAGTGAAAGAAGACCCTTTGCATGGATGGTGGGAGCTTCAGTGGTGATGGTGACACTTGCCATGTGCCTCGAAATATTTGATTTCCCTCCGATAGGGCAAGTAGTGGATGCACATTCACTTTGGCATGCCGCTACCATCCCCTTGGCACCATTGTTCTATGAATTTTTAGTGTGTGATACCGAGCTAGAGACAGTGTCGAGATCTGCCAAAGACAAGCGATCTTCTTAAATGTGTAACTGAAAACAGGGGGAAATATGACGTAAATGACAGAAATAAAGATGTGAAACCTGACCCAGAAAAAACTTAAAATGTTGTCATGAGAGAAAAAAAAAGAAGTGCGCTGTGTGTAGTAAGTAGAAATCCCGAATCGGAAAACGTAATTGTTTTTTTTGGGGGGACATACAATAGGTTCCCCGGGCTGAACTGCAAAAGAAAACCCCGAGAACTAGTTTAAACAATTATTGTCCTCTCAGCGTACACAACTCTCGAATGGATCTAAATTTTTTTTTTTTTTTTTTTTTTTTGTATAAAAAAGAAAAAAAAGTTTTTTTTTTTTTTATTTTTTTCACTATTTTTTTTCTTTCTCTTTTCTTCTTTTCAACTATAAAAAATCCAGTGCGGATTTTTTTTTTTTATTATACAGAAAAATGGAGGAACACAAAGATATAAACAAGGTCGATCACTCTACCAAAATAACAACGCAAGAAGAAATGGAAACGCCCCAACCCACCCGGCGACCATTGAATAATCGAACCTTATCTGGATTTAGTACAGACGAGGAATTCCATGATGACAAGTTCCTGATTGACGATGGTATACCCTCTCAGGTACCCTTGGAAGCATTAGCAGGTCCTGCCCTTATTTTGCCTTCCAATGATATCGATGGCCGTACCTTAAACGACGAATTTGATTGGGCTGGTCGTGAAGACGATGACGATGAAATGGATAAAAAAGATGAAGCTGACAAAAAAAAGGGCGGCGCTCTCTCTCGTAGTGGTGTTATCATTTGCTTATCAGAGAACTCATCTCACATCGCTTGGTTCTGTATCGTCCTGTTTGCATTGATCTTTATCTCTATTGATGTCGCGGTCTTTGTCGTTTACCGCAAAAGAGAGGACACCAGCTTAACTTCATACAGTCTTCAGTTATGGTTTACCTGGATTGCCTTTATGTGGTGTATTGGTTTCATGTCTCAATTATTCGTTGAATTCGTGCCATGGGCCATCAAAAAGAGTGTTAGCTATATTAGACCACAATCGATTGAAGTCCTCCGCATGAGATTATCAGTGAGTTTCATTTTTTTTTTTTGACTTGCCTAATTGAGCCATACTGACTAACAATTAAAAAAAAAAATTAACTTTTTTTTTCTTTTAGTACTACATGGCTTTGCGTGTATACATTAAACTGTTCATTATTTCAGCATGGGCATGGGGTTCATGGGCCTTTATTCGAGGTCAGTGCCCATTACCCATAATCAATTCCACCGAAAACGGAGATGAATATGCTTCGGAACCGGGTTTTGTCAAAATCTTTTTCAGTGTCTGGGAATCCATTTTCTTTGCAACCTTATTTTTATTTATTGAAAAGTTTATTTTGCAACTCATCGGTAAGCTCTTTTATGATTTTCCCCCTCTTTTTTTTTTATTGTTGTACTGACACTTTACTATAGTTACATCTTTCCACAAGTAAGATTGAATGACCGATCCACTCTACATAGAAACACATATATTAATCTATTATCTTTTTTTTTTTTTTTTTTTTTTTTTTTTTTAGGAAAGCGTATGGTGATCGAATCAAGGTCAATGACAAGGCACTTCGTATCTTGGATCGATTAAGAAAGATGAAGAAGAAGAACCCTCAAGAGTTCTTATTGAAACGTATCCGTAAGAAGCCCAAGGCCACTGCCACGGGTGGTAATACGCCCAGTGGTACAACAACAAACACACCCAGTCGATCCCATTCAATGGATGAGGGCCAATATTTCCATGGCAATCACCATGGTAACACCAATGTCGTCAATAAATCCATCATGTCCAATGGTGGTGCCAATGGTTATGAATCCAAATCCAATGTCAAATTTCCGCCCAGCCAAAATATGGATACCTTAATTGCGATTCCTCCCTTAGAAGATCGCCAGAACCGCTCGGACGATGAAAAACATGACTTTCATGAGATGACTCGCAGTCGTGAAAATAGTGCGGAAGATGTCATGAACAAATTGCCTGCTGAAAGTCAAGACGAAGGTATCAAGAAAAAGGGTATCATGACCAAGTTTGCACACAAGATGAAGCGTCACGGTGGACATCCATCCAGCCAAGAAGAAGATTACAGCAAATCAAGATCCATGTCCCCTCCCTCCTTGAACAGAGAAAACACATGGTTTTCTCGAAATAGCCAAGACGAAAAGGGGTTCCTTGGTGCAACCCGTGATTTTGGACTCAGTACAACGGCTATTCCTAGAAAGTTGATCAAGGGTGGTTATAATAAATTTGTATCACAAGGTGGGCTTAAGAATCACCCGAATAACCTGCAAGGACAAAACTCGACACAACAAGCCAAGAATCTGGCCAAAAAGATCTACCATAATTTATTGGGACCTGATAGTAATCGGGATTACATTGTGGAAGCTGATCTGTACCCGTTTTTCAACACGACGTTGGAAGCCAAGAATGCGTTTGAGCTGTTTGATACGGATGGTAATGGTGACATTAGTAGAAGAGAATTAAGGTCTGGCTGTATTCGAATTTACCGTGAACGTAAGAATCTGACACGATCTATGCGAGATCTATCGCAAGCCACGGGTAAATTGGATGTCATTGGCATGATTGTCTTTATCATTATCTGGGTCGTCATCGTCTGTGCTGCATTTGGTGTCAATGTCGGTACGGATCTGATGCCTCTCTGGAGTGGTTTTATTGCCGCTAGTTTTGTATTTGGTACCTCTGCCAAGGATGCTTTTGAGGCTATTATCTTTGTATTTGTTACAGTAAGTGTTTAATTTTTTTTTTTTTTTTAATTAATTAACAATAAGGATGCTAAAATTTTTTTTTTCTCACTCAGCATCCTTTCGATTCTGGAGATCGTGTGTTTATACAAGGTGAAAATTGGGTTGTACACAACGTCGGACTCTTGGTTACCACCTTCCTGTAAGTTTTTTTTTTTTTTTTTTTTTTTTTATTTATTACATGTATGACACATACACTAACTTGATATGTTCAATACAGTAAATGGGATGGATCGATCGTCTACGCAAAGAATTCGGTACTCACCACACAATACATCATCAACGTCAGAAGATCCGGCAGAACAAGCGAGGGAGTCGGTAATATATTAGACCTTTAAAAAAAAACATATAAAAAAACATATCAACTTACAGCACATACACCTCTCTCGTAGATCTCCAAATCGCCTTCACCACTCCCGCTTGGAAGATCAGAAAACTCACCGAACATATGGTCCAATGGTGCAATCAATACCCCAAATTGTATACCACGAATGCGACTTCGGCCAATGTGATTAGTTTCCAAAACCAAAATGCCATTAATATCTCGTTTTACTTTGAACATACCCAAAATTGGCAAGATGCCGGTGGTCGCTGGCTTCGACACAATAATTTTATGATGGAGATCAAGGATGAAACCGAACGACTCGAGATCTCTTACACTTTACCCTCTCAACCTTATACCGGTGGACCTTCTCCACCCAATGATGCCCCCGCCGAAAGCTATAATCAGGGCGACAAGGCCGCTTATGGACTGGAAGGTATGAATAAACGAAGACCATTTACGGCGGAAGATGATGACGTTGATTGCAGAACATCACCTCATGGAGCTGAAACAGGTCATGGTAGTGCTGGAAATGCTCCCTCGGATAATTCAGGGGCTGCCGCAGGGGCCGCCGCCACAATGATGTTTGCGGAATCCGCCATGTAAAACTCTCTCTCTCTCTCAACACGGACTCACACTCGATGTGTTTCGAGCCTGTGATAAAATAATATTTATGATATCTAGACCATCTTTCTTATAATAAAAATCTACCTTCTTTTTTGCTTATAATTATATATTTTTTTTTAAAAAAAATAAAGATATTTTTCTTTTGGTGTTTCGAAATGAAATAATAATAAAAAAAGAGAGTTCAATCCGCAGGTTACAGAAGCTCCTTAAATTACAGTTTTGACTGCTTCTCTTGTTTCATTTGTTTTTGTTTTTTACCTGTTTATTATTTTAATAGTTGTCTTACTCTTCTCTCCTTTCTCTTTTCTATCCCTCTCTCTTTTTTTTTACAAATTAAAAGAAATGGATGCTTCATCTGAATACCCCACAGCACCCACTATCAATCTATACAACATTCATTTACAACAGCAACAACAGCATCATCACCACCACCATCAACAGCAGCAGCAGCAACAGCAACAGCAGCAGCATCAGCATCAAATACGTCATCCAGGACACTCGTTACACTCCTACGCACCACAACAAGACCCATTTTGTGATCCCAGTCCATCACCTTCTTCCGGTGCAGGAATGATGTGGGAATCACATCATAAAAAGAGAGAGAGTAAAGCATCGTATATTTTATCACCTCCTCAAGATGAGTTTCGGCCACAACCTAATTATGGATCGCAAGCATCAATGTATTATGATAAATCTTCTTCTTCAGCAGCAGCAGCAGCAGCAGCAGCAGCAGCAGCGGCGGGTCATGGATTCTATCAACATACATCTACACATCATGGATTGAAAACAGAAGATACAGCTTCTTTGTTTATTGACAGTAGTATGAATCGACAACCTATCATGACGATGCATACCCGAGAAGAAAACAACAGTCAATCTTCATCGGCTCCCTCTACTTGCTCCAACTTGGACAAAAAGAGTCGCGATACGGAGAAACCTACCTGTGCTAAAGAAGCGCTTAAAAAGAGGTAACTTGGTGCACGAGCACAACAGGGGTTGAAAGAAAACCAAGTGTTTCATGTTTTAACCTTAAATGACATTTTTTTTTTTATTTTATTTGTAGTGGCGTGCTTCAACATAATCATCGACCTGTGGTAGAGAAAAAAAGATACCGTCGAGAATCACATAATGCTGGTACTATAGCTTGATAGTTTAATTAATGATGAAAATTCTGACATATTTAAATATGTAGTTGAAAGAAGAAGACGAAACAATATCAATGATAATATCAAGAGTTTAGGCCAACTGTTACCTGACAATATGTGTGAAGGCAAATTAAACAAGGGCTCAATATTGAAAGGATCGGTAGTCTATATCCACATGTTGAACGAACAGTTATCACAATACAAGGAAAGGCTTGAAACCCTTCAATATGAAGCTGCTCATATATCCACCACCAACGCCAACACTACCACCACGACCTCTATTTAATTCCCCCCTTCTTTTTGCATAAATATATTCTTGGCCCTGTTATTAGAAAATCATGTATCACAAATAAACTTTTTTCATAAAAACCCCCCAACTCTTTTTTTTTTATGATGATGATGTGTTAAATAAGGCAGTAAAGTAAAATCGGTCATGATTAAAATATCTCTCTCGTTTACCGCACATTGAACGCGGCATTTAATACATGGATATGTATAAATCGGATGCACAAAACCATACTAAATAAATCCAAGTCTTTCCATTGGTTAATTTAAAGTCTGGAACGATCCCGTATTTTTAACATGTCAACCATGCTAATGACGTCTTTTTTTTTTAAGCTATCTAATTTTTTTTTTTTCTTTTCTTCCCAAGACTATAATTTTTAGATCGCCCAAACAATACACTGCACAAAGAGAGGCCCCCTTTTTGATTCATAAATTAAACTCAACCTGAACAGGATCTGGACAAAATATGAGACTTGTTTTGACGTAATTTTTTTATATTTCCCCCCTTTCTATATTGGATAAAATGATGAGATCACACATCAAAGTTTTTCTTTTATCAATGAACTAACCCATTTTTTTCTTTCTTTAAATAAAGCATTCAAGGGGGGAAAGCCCTCACCCCCCAAATGCTCTTTCTTGCGTGCCCATGACGTATGTTTTTCATTCTACTTTGCGGGTTTCAACTTTTATCTTTCTGGGAACAACCCAAAACCTTATCCGAATATTTAAAAGATCGACCTCTCTCTCTCTTTCTCTCTCTCTTAAAAAGATCGGTGATGTTTCACAAAGGCGATCTGTCACGCGGTAAAAGATGTGTATAACAAAGTCTCGTGTTTAAGAATAAAAAAAAAAGTTTATTGTTGTGAGAAATAAGGGGTACATTATCAAGGTTTTAGTTTATAATTTGGGTTTAGAAGCCTCTAAAGCTTGCTTTAATGCTTGTCGGACACCTAAATCCAACATGATTTCTACATAAAAAAAGGTGGGGAACTTGTTTAGTCAATGTACATACATTTTGTATATATTAAACTCACCTTCAGAACCACCGGGAATGGCATAGGCTATACATAACAAAAATATAAGTGTCTTTTTTTCTTCCTGCATACATTTGGTATATCAGCTTTACCTCTGACTTCTCTGTATAAGCGTTCCACCTTTTCACCTTGTCCACCACGTGTATAGGCCAACCCACCAAAGATCTGGGCTGCTTCACGAGCACAGTATTCAAAGGTTTGTGTCGCTTGTGCCTTTAGCAGGGCAACAGGTCCTGCCAAAAGGTTGGGTGTCACCTTTTCAGGTTGAGTATGCAATTGATATAAAACACTTTCTAACCATGCATGTGTGGATTCACATTGACGGATCATGTGACCAAATTTATTTCGAATCACAGCGTGTTCAATCAAACTCACACCAAATGTCTTTCTCTTCATGGAGTACTAAAATTACGAAATTGTAAGCTTTTTTTTTTTCATCATTTGAATAAAATTTACCTTCAATGATTCTTCAATACAGACACGCGCGAGACGGTTGGCTTGCATAATAATACCGATACGCTCATGGTTGAAGTTGTGCATGATGTACTTGAAACCTTGGTTGACCTTACCAATGATATGACCCTTGGGTACTTTGACCTAATTGTTTTAAAGAAATCACAATAAATATACATGTATAACCAAAAAAAAAAAACATAAAAGAGGCCACTTACGTCTTCAAAGGTGATATAACTCGTGCCAGATCCCCACATGCCTTGAGTATCCATGTAACGAGCAGTCTAATTCAAGTAAAACATATTTAGTCTATTTGGATGGGGTAGAAAGCACGAAAAAAAAAAGCACTTACGACACCGGGCATGGTACGTTCGACCAACAAGAGTGAGACACCACCCATGCCTTGACCACCGGTACGACAAGCAACGGTATAATAATCTGCATAAGCACCTTGGGTGATCCACTTCTTTTCACCGTTCAAGATGTAATGATCTCCCATATCCACAGCGGTTGTCTTTAAATTAGCGACATCGGATCCAGCGGAAGGTTCAGTAATAGCCAAAGCAATAAACTTATCACCGGCAAGACAGCCAGGCACGACCTTTTCTCTGATTTCCTTGGTGGCGAAATTTAACACGGGGGGTAAACCAATGCCTAAACCACCTGAGAGAGCCCAGATAAAGCCACCGGAACCACAACGAGCGATTTCGTCGACACAGACAAATTCATGAAAGATATCAAAGTCTTCAGGCTTGATACCGCCTGGTAAAGGGTAGGTCATGAGAGAGGCGTTCTTGGGGTTTTTAGCAGCACCCGAAACAGCGTTCAAGAGACCCATTTCGGCAGCACGTTTTACGATGGCACGAGGAATGGCTTTGGCTTCACTCCATTCGTGACAGAAAGGCATGACTTCCTTATCAACAAATTCACGGATTTCTTTACGGAGTTTGATATGAGATTCATTATAATAAGGGCTGACATAATAAACAATGGTTAAAGACAATTTTTTTTTTTTTACTATTGCTTTTTCTTTTTTTTTATTGCCCTACCTGTTCCACTCTTGATACCAAGTTGGGTCACCATAGGGAATGCCTTCACCAAATCTGGCATGATCTCCAGATACAAGTTGATGAATATCGACGGATTGTTTGACAGGTACGACTTTGTCCTGAACGACAACAGGCTTAGGTTCCTCTTTTTCTTGTGGGGTACCGATGACACCGATTTGCATAGGAAGACCTACACGTTGCATAATTGCTTCATTGTGAAAGGTTTTGAATTCCTTGGAAGCATCTTTGCCTGCTTTTTTCAAAAGCACCTTCTTTCCACCGGGATGTTCATTGATAAACTTGGTTAAATCAAAGACTTTTCCATTCACAATGATCCAAATATCTTGGGCTGTATTATGTTGAGCTACTTCTTCCACAGTGTAAGACTTCATTTTTTTCTTTCTTTTCTGATAAAATAAAAGAGATAAAAGAGAAAATATAAAAAAGAAAATGTCAGATTTTTTTTTTTTTATAAAAAGCGCAGGGTTGATTGCAATTCGGATGAGTAACGAATTGAACTAAAACTTTCAATGCCCGTCTCAGCTTTTTTCTTTTTTGTGGAGAGAGATTACCCAATCCATGTGAAATCCTTGGGTTGGCCCAATCGTAAATCTTTTATGACTAAACAGAAAGCGGGGAAGATGCTGTTTTTTAATATTAGTATATGTGCCACACCTTCTTTTTTTTTTTTTTTTTACATCTGATAACACAAACTGACAGTTTCTTGGAATGCTCGTACAAACATTTACATAAGCAGGTATATGTCCCCCCGCCGTTTGATTTATTTATCCTTATTGTACACACACAACAATAAATTTGATTCAAGTTCACAATCATTAAAAAACAGCGTTTTCATTCACTCATGATAAGAAATGCTGTTAAAAAGACACACACACACACATCTGCCATATTTTATCTGAAATTGTTAAACATGCATTTTTTTTTATTTATTTAATTTGCTAAAAGTTTTTGGAGGGTGCCATCTTCATTTGCTTTGGCTAAATCATCAGAACCACCGAGGTGCTTTTGTGCAACAAAGATATTTGGAACTGTACGTTGACCGGTTTTCTCCAAAAGATAATCTTGAATATCAGCTCCTTGGGCTAAATAGTATTACAGTCGTAAGTCAAAAAGGTGTCTCTTGCTGAATCATTAGTAAAATACTTACGGTCTAAATCTAATTCAATGGAGGCAAATTGAATATCCAACGATGTTAAAAGTGCCTTTGCCTTTTTACAGTAAGCTTTGGGGACGTGATAAAATATTTAAGTTATAAATGAATAGGTTCCTACTTTTTTTTTTTTGAATCACTTACGACAATAACTCTTTGCAAAGACAACAACGCGGTTTTGTTGAATAGTTTCTTCTACAATTTGTTTAGGAGTGGACATTTTATTTGCTTTTATAAATGGAATATTAGATATAGGATAACAACAACAAGAATAGAAAAGGCGTATTTTTATATAATTTTGCAATCGACAGTGAAAATGGTGTCACATTTCACTAATTATTAATCGTAGTAGTCTTTTATCACGGGTGACTAAGCTTTTCCAAGTTTATTGCCTGTTTATGCATGACGAACCTGCTTTTGAAACATCAGTTTAAAACACACACTCAATTCCACTCTTTTTTTTTGTAATTATAAATCCGGTCATCACAACTTTTTTTGTTTTGTTTTGGTCCCCTCTCATTGTTTATGGATTCCCTTTAGTCATCCAGGTTACACAACGTATGCATGTTTTCCAGAGAGCCAATAAGCACACTTGTTTGTCATCACTTTAAGGTCAGTGCACGTTATTTTATGTAATCAATAATTATGCTTCAGAGTAGGGAGGGTTATATTGTTATTAATACAAGTATTTCTAAAGTGTGACATATATATATATACAAAGTGTTAGACAGTATTGCAGTCAAGCGAGTCTAAATCTGGTAAAGAATCCATCAGGTTTTTCTGAGCATAAACATAGTGTAGATTCATGAAGGATTTTCGTACTTCTATTTCTCCACTGACAGTATCGATAACTACTTCAGACAGCTCTTCAAAGGAAGAGAATATTTCATAGACATCGTCACGGAACATGACCCCTAATCGACCACCCCATTTGCCCATGGGTAAAGAGGTATAATTCGAATTAAAGTGGTCCTTTTTGTGATTCTTGGTGTTGTCTGAATCGGTTTCTTTAGGTACTTGTGAAGACCTGTTGAAGACTTGCGATACCATGTCGCCTAAATTTCTGCCTAAACGCGGGTTTAACTTGCGCTCTTCCATATCCATCATCACTGCAAGTGAGTCAAATGTTTATATAATCTTTTAGTAACTATAGGGATGACATCGATCTATTTTTTTTCCTTTCTTTCACCTTTTGAGTTCATCCGATAGGTGACTGGTCCCGCACGTGGGTTACCATAAATCCTTAAATTAAATTCATAAAATTCCACAAACCCGCCGGGTTTACAAATACGATGACATTCCCTGATCAAGCGAGCATAATCCTCATCATTGTAATTGAACATCATGAAGCGACTGTAGACTAAATCAAAAGATTCATTGGGTATTTCAGCCAGTGTTCGTAATACATCATGATAGCAAAGAAGATATTTAAAGTTTTTGGGAACCTTGCGGTGATCACGAATTGGACTGCCGGATTTATCGTCCATGCCTACCACTAACCATTTTGGAAAGAGTTTAGCAATATCCACACACCAGTCACCATTTCCACACCTTTTTATATATATATTTAGTTGAGAGTTTTGCTTCGTATCATTCTTTTTTTTATATATATATAAACGTACGCAATATGCAGGACTTGCTTTTTTCCGTCAAGGTCGAGAGGACTTTGAAAGGGTCTGTAGAATACCACCCAAATTCATGCAAAAAAGATTTTTTTTTTTTTTTTTGGTTATTTTTTTATGTATATTATTTTTTGACGTGTACAAAAAAGGCTTACCCGTTCAAAGCAAGACGCACAAGAGAATTACAGATAGCCGATCTTAACACCACATTATCTAAATAATCCGATTCATCTTGTTCTATGATATCATCATAATCCTCTAAATCGCCATCTTCCTTCATCTTCTTATAACAAGGAATGGCGGTAGGTTCTTCCAGCAAAATGGAGCTTGTTTTACTGGTTCTTCGACTACTTAACTGAGTTGATTCTGTAGCTTCACTTTCTCTTTGACTCGAAACCGAGGTATCTGTGCTCGATCTTCTGCATTCACTGCTGCTGTCACTGCATGGACAAGACGGATCCTGTTCTTTGGAAGAAGCACTTCGATCCAGACTATCTTCTAGTGAAAGACTAGTGGTCGAGTGACGATGATGACCTGTACTGGAACAACAGCCTTGTGCACAGCAACTACATTCTGAATCCATCCTGGATAACGGAGCCTCGGTTGTGTGGTTTGACTGGCTCTTGTCGTGCTTTTTGAAGACGAGACCGTGGGGACGATGAAAGGGCATATTGTTTCCTTTAAAGTATTTGGTCAAGATGATGCTTTTTCTTTCATGATCGGAGGATGTGGATTGTACACGGCTTAATTCTTCTTTTGAAGAGGGAGGAGGAAAGACTTTGGAACCATGCGCTCGTTTTATTTGCGTGATCCACGAAAATAAGTTTATAGCTTCTTTAGGCATAATATGATTTTAATAAAAAGGAAAAAAAAGACGGAAAAAAAAAAAAAAAAAAATGAAACTATTGTATTGTCTAAGAAACGAAAAAAAAAAAAAAAAAGTGAAACAACGAGGTTTAAATTGATAATTAGTGTTTTAATACGGGTAAAGGTTTTAAATAAAATGATAGACTAAATAGTTTGGAAGACCCCATACTTGATAGCCTAATGATGTGGCCATTTTAGCAAGACCTTCTGTTTCGACTTGATGATGGAAAGGGAAAGCAGGGAATATGGCACCATCTCGATGGACTCTTGCTCTCACCAATGTACAGGTTCCACCCACACCATCCAAAGGCACAGCATGGAATAAATCCGTATTGCCATTTTCATGACGCATATCAATCATGAGTTTACGATGTGTCACTAATTCAGGATATCCTTCCACCAACACTTGATCCTCCGGCATATCCTCCTGCAATTTCCAACTCTCGGGTGTTTCTTGCCAATTATTTTTATCATAACCACCTTCTTCATTATAAGAATGCCAGTAACAGTTGGGGACCAACACATCTTTATCCAACGAGATAAGTTCTTGCAATAACGTATCTGGATAATCCGTGACATCGCCGTCTAACCACAACACCCATTCATGTTTCTCTGATAACGCAGCGGATAGCAGCGTATTTCGACTCTTGGCCATGATATTTCTTCGTCTCACTTGCACCTCAAACGCATGGCGATCTTCATTAGAGGCCAAGTCAAACTTGAAATCCTTTTGAAAGATGGAAATACTATGGAATCGACGCCAATCTTCCACACGGGTTTCTTGCTCTGCTCGTTCCCTTAATTTTTCAATGGTGCCATCGGTTGAATCCGAAACGAGAAACCCAAGCGAGATTAAATGATGAGGATAGGTCATTTTATTCACATTGTCGAAGAAACGATCAATGAACTGCACCGATTGTTTAAACGGTGTCAGGATCAGGACATGACCTGACTCATTGTTATTCTTATCCGATTGGCCATTATCATTGTTCATGTTGATGTAGGAATAATGGTTACTGCTGTGTGAATTGGTCGTACTGGAAGTTCTGGAAGAGTCATCACTGCAACTATTCCATTGTACAGACGGTAAAGAGGAGCTGGTGAAAAAGTAGTATAATAGGAAGCAACTTGCTAACGCAATGCCTGTTAATTGTATTCTAGAGCTTAATAGCATAATTTTTTTTTTATTTTATATGGACAAAGAAAAGGAAAATCTATGTATTTTTATTTTTTTATTTTTTTTACTTTTAGGTTTGTGAAACGAGTCCATGATTGGTTTAACATATTTTGTGTTTTTTTTATTATTATGAAGCAGATGTGTAAAAGTAAATCTTTTCCCATAATGGCAAGTAATCACGAAGCACCGCTAAGAAAAAGAAAAAAAAAAGTATGTGTGTCAGTTATTATGAAACAGCCATTGTGTGAGTGTGTGGGGGGGGGGGGTTGTTATGGTTACCTGCAGCCATGGAAATGATAGGCTTTGATTCGGCCCCATTGCAGAATCTTTCCAATCTGGGTCGAGTGATTCTTAAATAGAAGGCACCACGCATCAAATTCAACATGATTAATTTTAATCGTCTACTGTATTCCTGTTTCTCTAATGTCATCATGTTACTACGGTTGGCTGCTGATTCATATCCCTTCAACACGGCCAATTGTGATAACAGTTCAATCACCAACGAAATAATCCATGGTCTCCAAGAACGTCTACCCCAACGCAAAATAGACAAGACTACAATTTTTTTTTTTTCACATGTTAAAATTTCCAAAGAACAAGCTCATAAATAATATATAGAATGATTTACCATAAACTAGCGGCCTTGTCATGTAGAGAAGTTCACCGAATTTAGAAATATTCTTTTGCACTTGCACCATTTGATCTGGCTTGCGAAGTTTTTCGGGTGTGAGCACTTTAGATAACAAAAAGTCGGTAACATCGGCATGCGCGGTTTTTGTGTTGACTCCATTGATTTGAACCGAGCTTGCTAAAGACGGGACTAACACACCTGTTCTCTTTCCAACCCACCCTTCTCCCCTTTCATCTCCTCCTCCTAACTCTAACCCGGTCGACACCAAAGTAGAAGGATCGACATCGCGTTGTAAATGGCTGGGTGAAAGCAGCATGCGTTGTCCTGTTGTCTGAAACAATGTCAGTCTCAGTGCCACTCTATTGTCGAAATAAAAAAGTGTACATGGTTTAGTCACCGGATCGTTATTTACAATATGAAAACCTTACTTTATGGCTTCTAGTGAGGCAATCAGCTGCCATTGCTTCTTGGTGCCCAACTTTTTCAAAACTGCCATTTCCATCAAAACTTGAGTGTAGGAAATGACAGAGAGTAGTGTGGATGCAGTGGCATTGAGCTTGGATCGAGAAGACCAAAACTGAAGGTATTTATTGAAACTGGATTCTTGGACTGGGCCCGTCTTATTCTCTTGTGCGTGAGCTTGAGCGGCTCTTCGGATAATGGAGTTGTGGTAAAGACCGATTAAATTTAAGGCAGCATAGACTATTGGAATTTTTTTTTTCTTTTTTTAGATTCTATGCACATATCCAAAAGAGAGAGAAATTAACTTACGTGCTTGTGAAGCAAGTTCTGCATCATGAAAACGACCTTTTTTTTGATAACAATGTGTCAGTGCATACATGCAATTTATTCAGAAAAAAAAAAAGGTTTACCTGGTAATATGTATGTAAGGGATCGAAGGGATGATTCAATACTAGTTATCTGGGAAGCGTTTTTAAGCAAAAAGTTCTCGTACAAGTTCAAGTATTCCATCTTTTGAATAAAATATATAACAAAAAAGAAAAAGAAAAAGAGACAAAAAAAATTTAAATAAAATGTGTCAGCTTTTTGTTGCTCTTTTTTTTTCCCAGACGATTGGTCAAAACTTTATTGTTGTACCCAAAATGCATACAAAAGACCCTGTGTGTGCAAAAATAAAATGTGGAGTACACCCCCCCTGAAAAAAAAAAAGTATTAAAAAAAAAAATTTATTTTTAATATACAAAGTCTATAAGTAAAGAAAAAAAAATCCCAGCAAATATATATATATATGAAAAAAATGATGATGATGCGTTTCTTTTTTCTTGTTGTTGTTGTCATGATTTTTAGTGTATGTTGTGTATGTTGTGTATTTTGTTGTGTGTGGAGTGTCTGCGTTGCGTAGGTACGTGAAATTGTGATTATAAAGCAGAGGCGGTGGCGGTTTCTTTCGCTTCAGCCATCACCACAAACTTTTCTAATACCTTGTTAAACCCATCACGTCCAACATCTGCATTTTGCTTGAATCTTCTCAAAGAAAACTCCTCCAATACATTTGACCATCCGGAAACCAGGCTACCGGCCTTAATTGCTGCCTGTTGCGTGAATTGTGTTCTAAAAAAAAGTAATAGGTTAAACGAACTGATTTGTTTTGCATAGCATCCCTGATGCTCACCTTGTTTGGTCCTCAGGATGTTCTTGATAAACAATGGTCTCTTCCACAGACAATAAATTACACAAGGTCAAATTGATAGAACGCATGGTCAAGGTCTTCTTCTTGGGGTCAATGATGGAAATTTCTCGAACATATTGCGTTGAGCTACTACCAAGGATCTATGGGATAAGTAATAGTGTGAGTTAATCTATCAGTTGGATTCCATCCCTGATTGTATTTTTTTTTACCTTTCTGATAATAGTGGGTATATTCTGGTTCACAGTGATAAGTCTTTCCGTGGTCAAGATGCCGGTCTCTGGATCCATTTGACGATTTAAAACATCAACATGAGACACATGAGGACAGTTTTCGTTGGGGTATTTTTGCCATTGGGCTGCTGACACCAAGTTCCATTCGTAACTGTATTCATGAGTTGACTTAAAGAACTTCATTACACACACTAAAAAAAAAAATTTAAGAAAGAGAGAAAGAGAGGAGGAGGAAGCCGGAAACAAAAATCTTTTTTCTAAAGAATCTACAAAGATACCCCTCTTTTTTTACAAGATCCGATATCAATGGCCAATCATCATCGCTCGTTTTATTGATACATCTCTAGGTACTCTTGTTGTTTAATTCTCGTTTGGTCTAAAACAGATACGCACTAAAAAATCTTTATGATTTACATCATCATTTGCTTTGTCCTAAACCCAATGCATTCATCATTTCCCTCTTTCTAAAAAACCCAAAAAAAAAAAAAAAAACCGACTAAAATAGTTTTGCCATGTCGAGTAACACAGAAACTGTAACTTTATTCTTGAACAGAAAAAAAAACGATGAAATAAACACTCGAATCACAATTGTTCTTGTTTATAAACAAACCATGATTCCATCATTCTAAGCGTTTTTTTTTTTTTGTTTTTTTTTTAAAAAAAAAAAAAAGACCCAAATCCTTGGAATCACACCCTCTTGCGCATCTTTCACGCACAAAATTGTTAATCAACCCCCGATGGTGTGACACACAGGCATCTTTTTTCCCTTATCATGTGAAAAAAGAGTGGCTTGTCCTATCTGGGTCCCTATTATATCTTGAAAAGCGTCCATATTTGTATTCTCAGTTTACTGGATGATTGATAGCATCTCCATGACTAAATAAAAATTGTGCATCGCAGTTTCTAGAAACAATTGAACCCAAACAGGTATCACTCGGACTGATCTTTATCTGTTGCTGGAAAGGCATTACTACTATCAAGAACCTGATGTGTACCACGAGTCACCCCTCTCACAGGTCAAATATCCGGTAAATCGTATCTGTGGCTAGGTTGAAGGTATCCCATGGAGCACTTGGACTTTACCAAAATACCGACTAGATGATAACACACAATATCTCTCCCATTAATCTAAATGGGCTCAGCCTTTCTTACCAATTTTTCGTCACTAATTGACTCAAGAGTATTGATCATCCAATCCTTTAAAAGAAAATGAAAAAAAAAAAGTGTCTCGTGGCTTTTTCTGTACCGATGAAGTTTGCGTGAATAGATACAATCTTAGCGCTCAGATAATGATTTTGTAGCGTAAATTTGTCACTATCGCTTTTCTTATGACCGCATATATCAGCTTGTCAGTTTTATACAAAGTGCACTATCGTATGTAGATTCTAATTCTGTGAATAAAAATAAAAAAAGACAATTCTTAAATGAAATTCGTACAATTTTTTTAAAATGGTTTTTAGTTTTATGTCTCCGAGTAGGAGCCAGTTTTGTGGAGGATGATGGTTACATACCATCATTTGGCTGTCTTCTTGCACCCTTTATCCCCAATCCAACCCACCAAGTGCAGTATATCATTTTCTGACATCCTTTTCTGTGACAAGTGGTGCATGTTTGCTTCATGATATTCCTTATCATTAACTGTTTGCTTGATGATGTTTCCTGTATTTGAGATATAACACTAAAATTCAAAATTCATCAGTGTTAAGCGTATCATTTCGTTTCTTCTTTTTTGACCTAAAAAAAAAACCAATTGCCAATAATATTTTCACTATGTTCCTTTCATTGAGGGATAGTCGATATTAAAGTATATGATTCGATCGTACTAGCAACATACCAGCGATCATCAACAATACTCATTGAAATGACATTGGTCACAAGACCTGTAAAAATACCTTTGTTTGATAAATAAAATATTAAAGAACAAAGGCAAAGCATACCCGTAATTTGAACGTTAATTATTTTTAAGAGAGCTGTATTTCGTTCATAAGTCCAAACCCATCACTTTGTCATAATAGGATATCCTAGAGTATTTTGTTTTATATTAAACAGTTGGTGGGAATAGTGATGCTTACAAGTCTTGAAAATTGACATTAACGAGAACAGAAAAATAATGAACCATGTATTTTATTATATGCGTCTAAAAAAAGAAGCTATTCTAACATTTGACTTGGGTCAGCATTGCTCTCTGTTTCGAATATCTTGTTGATATTTTTTGACAGCCAGTGCAATTAATAGCCTTTTTTCGATCTCCTTCTTTCTGCCATGTCTACCGCTGTACTGGTTGTGATATTATTTTGGCTTGCATATTGTTCGATTCAATCGGCGTCTGTTAAAGAACTTTTTTTCTTTTTCTTCTTTTCTCCATCTGGTACCCCATCTTCTCTCCAAATCATCAACGTCATAACCACCACATAGACTCTCCGTTCATTCACACCACAAATTATTGATGAAAACAATTCCACGACTCATACGGTAAAATGGCACGACATTGCTGTTGATATTGCCATGAAAAGTCTGTGAATGATCCATCGCATTACTGCCGGAAAACGAATTGGGTTCGCTTTGTTGAGGTATGGCTGTTGTAGTGATATTTGTTCTACCCTGATCCTCCCCTGATCCTCCAGGTAAACTAATGTTCAGGCTTATACTCGTTTGGCCTGTGACAAGTCCAGTAATATAGTCTATAATCTTTTCCTGAGATGCTGATTGTGTATCTAATCTTGTCGAAAGATCATGGTGCATGCATTTGATTTTGTCTTCTAAAATTGGCACGCAACGTCGCAACAAAGCATTTACAGGATCATTGTCTTCTTGGGTGATGATGAGCATGCGCCTGTAGACAAACGTTTTTTATGAGTACATTATATCATATTGATTATTACATAAATCTGAACTTACTCCCTATAGTCTGTTAACATTTCATGCGAAAACAGACTATTTTGCCAAAGTGGGTGAGTAGGAAACTTCTCAATCATAAAAACTGCATCTTGAATGATTGTTTTTCTTAACATAAACATAGGTTCAAAGAAAGCTTTTGCTGCAACTGTTACTTCCATTTCATCGCCGTTGTTTGGGTTTGCCTGCTTTGCTGTCAATCTATCGTACCATATGTCAAGATCAGGAAAGATCATTTTGCAAAGAGATTCAGGTGGATCAACACTAGCTCTTGGTAAATAAAATTGTCCTGATTTTGAAATGGTTAATTTTATAGAAAAAGAAAGATATGTTTTTAACGAACCTTGTTGAACAGTGAATCCGGCCATCACCCTCATTACTTCTCTTGGTAATCCAGTCAAATAAGCACCGTTCATAGTTGTGTTGTTCCATCTACCTAGGCGCCTGATTTGATCTTCATTTACTCCAGCTAAGTCGGCCATTCTTGCTGCAGATCCACGATTAATTTATGTGTCTTTTTCTTAGTAAATATTTGGGCCCCCTCTAATCCTCTGGCTACTGCGTCATAGTGGCTGGTATAATCCCATACTTTAGTTGTATCAGAGTCACTTGATTTGAATAATTTGACTTGATACCAATTTTTAGAAGTTGAAAAGGCTCGTTTTGAACATGAAATCTCCAGAATAAATACAAGCCAAAATTCATAATAGGACAAATCTCTACTTGGGTGCTACGGATACAGCCTGTCAGTTCAAGACGATTGTTTTTGTTTGTTTTTCCTTGTCGTAATATCATAACAAGAGCAGGGTACTTGATATCAGGTCGGACACTTTCAGAATCCAAGTTCATCGTCTGGGAATCAACTAATTCAGCATCTCTAAACGATTCTCCTCTTAACAAAAATTAGTGAGAAAACAAAAAAGCCAATGCATCACGTAAATTCTCTCCGTGGTTTCTTTGTCCATTTAAGTAAAACTGGGCAATTTTTGAGACTTGATCCAAAGAAGTATAAACATCAGCTAAAGTCCCTTCTCCACAATATCCACAGTTTATACAAGGCACTTCGAATTCTCTCATTTTTGAACTTTTAATTGAGCCTAAAAAAATTGCTCTTGGATGCTCATTACAGTTGATCTCTAGAAGTTAGGTATTGTTAATATCAGTGATTGATGCAATACATTGCTGAAAAGTAGATGGTTTTGTATTGATTTCGTATATAAATGTGTGTACGTGTTATAGATGGAATAAAATTAGCGGTCCTTTTATAGGTACAAATTATGACTTCTGCTTAGTTCAAATTAAGGTTTGTCACGAGATGACGATACCTTAATTGGAATACAAATCAATGACAGCTTATTAGCGAACATAATGTATATCCGTCGCTAAAGATTGCATGATTGGCCTAAATAGGATATACGAATGACAGTTGGATTAGTGTTCGAACTTTTCGAGCTTGCACCGATCTTGCGCCAGTTCGAACGAAGCTCGAACCGAGTTTTTGTACTCGAGCTTGCGCCACTTTTTTTGAGTTCGAGCGAGCTTCGAGCATCGATCGAAGCTCGCTCGGCTAAAATGTCGATAGTAGTCACTTTAAAGTTAAGGTCCTTGAAAGAATAGTGATGGCATTTCCCCTTGATTCTCATCTTTTCTCTCCTTTACCATTTTTTTTTTTTTTATTTATGCTCTAATAATTCCAACTAAAATGCTTTGGACTTTTATTTAATCGTACAACCAACAAACACATTTAGCATAAAAAATGATACAGTGCTGCACACTAAACCCAACTAAACCAAATTTTTACAGCAACTATAGTAACATGACGTAGGAGAATTAATTTAAACTTTCATGTTCACAAATCCAACTGTATTATATTTATAGATGTAGTAATAGTTTGATTAAAGTATCCGAATTTGGTGTTAAGGCTGGTGAAAAAAAGTTTTTTTGTTTTCTTTTTCCAACTTCTATTTCAATAAATAACAAATTTTATTATCATAACTTTTTGTAATTAACATCACTTTGACGTGCACGTTGTGTAATAAAAAGGGCGAGCGAGTTCGAGCTATCGTATTTGCAACCGAGCCGATCTTAAGAAACTTCAAGCGAGCTCGAGCTGCAAAAAGACGCATTCGAGCAAGCTTCGACTGGAACACGATCGAAGCTCGCTCGAGAGTTTGATGATCTCTTGCTGTATCATTAGGAGTTCAATTAAGATCACCGTCACCATGGTTTTAATGGATGCGGTTGATACCCTGAATTTGACCTTCCCCGGATGTAAGCTGCTCTTTCGTTATTCAAGCTAAATTATCCATCCCGTTTTGTTTCAACCGGCACCTGTTAACGCATTCATTCATCCATGCATGAAAAAAAAAAATTGAACTAAGCTGGATGGATCGAATCCTCTGCCATCATTAAATGCTGTCAACAAAGTCATTTTGTTTAAACATACACATTAAAAAAGCACCCTGCTTTTAACACCGTTGCTACGGGAAAAAACCATCACGGAATCCTTATAAATAATCTTACACTGCGCCCCCTTTTTTTTTTTTTTTCTCTCTTGCAAATTGTAACACAGTAGGTGTAGATACTCCCTCATTTACTCCTTATAATCACCTGGAACTTTATAATAAAAAAACATTTACTATTGAACAATGTGCTATTGACTAGAAATTGATAGCCTTTGATTATAAAGTGTTAATGGGAAATCATTTGCTTGTTTTTCTTTTTTTTTAGGGGGACAAGCGGCTGTTGAATAAAATGACAGCTTGCTGCGTCTGGTCTCTTCCCCTAATCGATCTCTCTTTTTTTTTTCTCTTAAATATCGGAACTCACACTGCCTATCAGTTATAGAAATAACACTCGTACTAATTTAATATCTGCTTTAGTTTTTATTCTTCATCAAAATAGCCACCCTATTCTTGGGATAGATGAGCTTAGGCATGACTCTTTTCTGCTAATTTCAAGCGGTAAGCGATTTGCATAACCTACGTTTTGTACTCCGGTTATGTTATAGGTGTGTGTCTGGCTTTGATGCATATTACAGCTCTACAGTCTTTGAAAAATTTAAAATTTCTGACGGCTTCTTTGCACTACATAATAATAATATGCTTTCTAGACTGGGCAAGCAGGTGACAACCAGGTGGGTAACATCAGCCTGTTTGTTTATAGCCAAGAAAATGTTTTTTTAGCCTTTTTTTTTTTTTCTTTTTCTTCGTGCCAAGGGTCCCATTAGGGTGATTCCTAATGATCGTACACGAAATCACACAACACATCTTGGACTTTAGGTAGGTCGCTTCGTTCGGGTACTTCGTTATCAAGTGCCATTTGGGGTGGTCCCCGAAGATGCCAGATTTCGTGGCTTTTGCTGGAGTACTGAATGTTGACGGTTTGTCCTGGGTAACGTCACCTTTCCCACTTGGTATAAGTGTCAGCCCTTTGTGGTTCTTTTAATAAGCTACTAAAGCGTTTTCAACAACACTTTTACCTTGAGGAGCATATTTCATGAGCCCTAGCTTAAGAGCGGGAGTTGTTGGGTGATTCAAAGCAACATTCTACTTGCCCGGTGGTGCTGCATGAGTTGAAGGAAATGGGTCCCTCGTTTGATCAGTTGGTAATCGGCTTGTCCTGGGCATTCCGTAGGGAGGACATAGCGCAACGTTGAGAACATGGTGTTTCGACCTCGTAAGTAGTGATATACTAGAGCCCCGTTTTATAGCCATCAAAAACAAAAAAACTGAGGGTGAGTGCACACGGAGACTGACTTCCACGCAGTTGCACTTGGGCGGTTTTCTTTACAGAAACTGGCTAGCGAGTCTCCATTTTTTTATAGTAATAAAAACCATACTTTCTTTTTTTAATCTTTCATGTCTTTTTTTTTATTTTTATTTTTTTACCTTTTATGTTTACCTCACTGTAAATGGCTCGTATTTTGTGTGGGTTTTTGCATGTATATTGATCATACCCACCTATGATGCTGCGTATTTTTCTGTAAATACGATTTTTGACACCATGAATTAGCTGGAGTCTGCCGGTAATCACACAATTTAAGCTGAGCAGTTAAAAAGTAATGATCCTTAATAGTTTCCCATATAAGTGCTTCAAGTGGCCGATATACCAACAGATCGCTTGGTGTTACACAGGATAGGATCATGCACATAAATAATACAAATAATCATATAATCGTAACCAAGTAACATTCCCTGTTCTCGTTGCTGTCTGTTATCTTTTGTATTTATCTTTTTATTGACATATTCTATAATGAAAAATAATCAGAATATATGGAATCATGCTTTTAAATCATCCAAAATGGTAAATTCTAGAATACAACTTAGCCTTTGGCCACAACATCGTTTATTTTTACAACGAAACATCACTTTACTGTTAGCCACAATTATCCAAGATAAAATCCTCAGATTCAAGACTTTAACTGTCTTATTTATAATAAAAAAGATGCGCCCAATATGATTTTATATTCCCATGTTCAAAAAAGCTGCCCATAATATACCCAATATTGACAGTGAACTCTTTCCTGCTCCTTTTTTTCGCTTGACAAGCTGTTTTGAATTGAATTTATTGTATAGTAAACCGTCGTCCCCGTACGTCCTTTCAAACCAAAAAGTTGCTCAAAATTATTGAAAATAGCATATTAAATTATTAAATTTAAATTTTGAGACTTTTTTCAAAACACCTAAAATTAGCCAAAACACAAAAGGTATTGTCGTATTTGGGTACGATTCACTTAAGAATAAATAAGCAAATCGCTTAAATAAATAAAACTATGAAATTAAAACAACCTTTGATGTTGCATACCAGCATACGCTTGTATACTGCTATACAACTTCTCCTACTACGAGTACATACTTCTATATTAAAGATTGCATGATTGGCCTAATACGATATACGAATGACAGTTGGATGCAGAATTCTATACCACTGAGTTACCAATTCAACTTGAAAAACAAGTATGCATTCTTTTACAGTAACCGTTGCATGAATCTGATAAATAGGTGAATCATAACACTCATACGACGTAATAACTTGTTATCACGGATTGATCGATCATTCATAACGCAGATAACTAATTTGAAGGAATGAGTGTCTGGTCGCTTCTTTGTTCTTGAAGTTTTTTTTATTCTTCATTGTCATCTGATGAGTAGTAATATTCATCATGTGGGATAGTAATCACATCAGCCAGGTAAAATAAAAAAAACTTGTTGTAGATATTAGCATTGACCTTAAACTCGATAACAGAAGGTTACCATGGGTAAAAGTTCGTTAAAAAGAACAAGGCAATATCTCCATGATTTATTGTTCAACGCATCTGCTGAAAGACCCCAAAAGAAAACAGATGCCAAAATTCAAAGGTATTGTGACGCAACAGCAGCAAACTTTAAGAATCACCCTTTGACACTTGTTCATTTGTCAGGGTGTTACCCAGGCTAGTTTGTGCAGGTCCTATATTGGGTATAGTTCATTGAAGAAAGGCCTTGCTCTTTGTTCTCCTTTAATGGGCGGAAGGGCTCATCCTGGTACTTGTCAATAATACCAATACAGAATGACTTGAGGCAATTCATTGGGTTGGTTGAGCTGCCATATGTCAAATGAATGAAATAGACATTGTGTTTTTTTTTTCGGCCGTCTCATTCGAAACGTATTATGGAACTTGACTAAGAATGTTTTTGTTTTCAAATAAAAGGTGGTATTTCTTTAAAAGTGAATTGAACATAATAGCAACGATTTTATTTGTTTCTAATTGAATATAAAAAGCCCTCCGGAAAAAAAAAAATGTCACTTTATAAAAAGACATATTTACAAGAGAGAGAGAGGGTGTATAAGGGTTGTGAAACCAATTGGTATGAATTTGCCCATGTTGACTCGGGTTACAAGTAACTTTTAAGCAGAGATAGGTGTCAAGCAAAGATGATTTCGAAGATGGCCTTAAACAGAGAGTACAAACGTGTAATTTTAGGTATCATTGCCTTTGGATGTATCCTTGGATACTCCAATCTTTATAAATAAAAAGCCATTTCATTATAATCAAACACGGTTTCCTATTTCTTTAAATGTTTTTTGGAGAGACAATGCTCCCCTCGTGAGAATTTTTGTGGTGAAACGCAAACAAAAGGAGGGTTCTTGTAAGAACGAAAAAGACGAGAGATGAGGAAATTAAGGTATGTCTATCAAGCAGGTATTCTAACATGTTTTATTGTATATAAAAAGAGATATAGGGATAAATATAAAAAAAAAAAAAATAACAAAAAAATAGAAGAAAAAAAAAAGAGAAGAGATTTTAAGCGATCTGAAAGAACGGATGTCGGAGTGCATCACGAGCGGTGATGCGTTGACTGGGTTCATAGACCAACATTTTTGTCAGGAGATCCAATAAACAATTATTATGAAGATTATTTGGCACGATCATTTCCTATTTAAAGAGTGTGTAAGAGTTAAGAGGAATACATAAAAGAGAAGCAGTTTAACTTACGGAGAGAGGTTTGAGAGCACTGACGTATTTCTTGCTTTGACGAGTGGTTTTAGTGATTGGATATTTTAATTTTTTGGACTCCTTGTAAAAGAATTTTTGAGCCTCTTTATTAGCAGCGAGAATCATGGCAAGTGGTATGGGACCCAAGACGGAATGCATCATGGCTAAATGTTCGAGATTATCGTGGGTTTGAAAGAGAGCATCCCCCGTAAAGAATTCAACCAGGATACAACCAATGGACCATATATCACACGGATAGGACCAGCCTAAACCCAAAATGATTTCTGGCGCACGGTAATGACGTGTTGAGACCACTGCTGAATGATAGTCCTTTTCAAATGTGGCTGAACCAAAGTCAATCAATCGTATGTCGGTACTACTAAGTGAGGCTTGTTTATCAGGTGGGTTAACCAACAAGATGTTCTCGGGCTTTAAATCGGTATGAACCAACTTGAGATCATGAAGGACTAGTTTGTATTTTAGTAAGAAGTATCCGGGATGTTTTTGTGTTAGATAAACATACTTACATGCGACACTAGTGAATAATTGTTTAGCCAATTGTTGTATTTGACCCTGTGGGAAAGGTTTGAATTGGTTGGATTTGAGGAAATCGAAGACGGATTGACCTAGTAGTTCAAAGACCATACAGATATGGTTCCGATGATCAAACCATTCAACCAAATGAATGCATTTGCTGATAGGGGAGAATGTGAGAAAATAAGTTAATTGGTATAAGACAGGGCTTACTTGAGGTTCAGGGGATCGTGTTGTTTCAAGGTGTTTAATACGCGGATCTCAATTTTACTTGCATCTCTGTATTTGGGTATAGCACGAATTATTTTAATGGCACAGAATTTACGACGTACTCTATCAAAGCATTCCACGACTTTTCCAAACGTGCCTTGGCCTAGCAACCTCATGATTTTGTCTGGTTATGTAAAAGATTAGAAAAAGGTAAAGAAACAAAGAAGCATGCTTACATTGGGGAGTGAGTGACTCGTTAGGACGAACGAGATAATGACCATCCTTATCATCAAAGACCTTACAAAAAAAGATTATTTCATTATTCGGGATAAAAAAAAAAGGATTTGTTTTTACCTCGGCAGGTCTGTTCAAGGTAGTTGTAGTGGTTGTGGTTCCCGTGGCAGTGGTTGTTGTGGTTGTGGTTGCCGTGGCAGTGGCTGTGATGGTATGATGTGTATGATTAATTTTATTGGGGGATATATTATGTTGTTGATTGTATATTTGGCTTGGGAAAAGGTGAAATGCCAGTATGCCTTATTAAAAAAAGACAGTCAATATGGGGGTGTGAAATTGAAGGGGGGTGGGTCAGGAAAACTCACTTTGATTCATGATATGGTTGGAATTGTTCCATTTCTGCCTCTTTAGGTCTGGTTGAAAGCCTGTGTCTTGGGTTCTTTTTCGCCCGAATGCATAATCTTGAATGGGTAAACAAGATGGAGGAGGAGTTGGACTGTCTGAAATCACAATGACTTCTTGTGGATATCCATTCTTATAAAAGTCATTTTCCCAACCTCTATTCTTTGACTCGTTTGGCTCCATGAGAAAAAAATGTTTTTAACAATAAAAAAAAAAGAAAGAAAAAAAAATGTGGTTGTGAGTGTGTGTGCTGGAATCAAAACAGTCCATTTCATGTCGAACCAACCAAACGCGCCCCGCCAAAAAAGCTTGCAACACTACAATTTTTTTTTTTTTTTTCACGGCCCCCTCAGTATATTTTATATGATGATTGGCTGAAATATGCGTCACTAGACGTCGAATACTAATTTTCTCAAAGCGTGCAAAAAAGAAAGAACACATGTGACGCAATCGAGACAGTAATATATAAAAAAAAAAAAAAGATTTTTTTTCTCATTTTTACTTTTTGTATTGTTTTTATAAAGATGACCCTGTTTGAAGCAAGTGGAGTGTCTATGCAATTAGGTGACGGACGTTGGTTGTTCAAGGATGTTTGTCTCGAGTTGGAAAAAGGAGAGACGTTAGTCCTGAGAGGTCCAAGTGGTGCAGGGTAAATAATAACAAGTTTTTTATTTGACTGACTGACTGACTGAAAATAACCTAGAAAAACCACGCTGCTCAAGTGTTTGGCTGAGCTTATCCCGTATTCTGCGGGACAATCTAACTTGGGAGGAAAATCACCTACCCACTTTGGGATACCTATTTGGCGATCGCGAGTCATGTATGTCCCACAACGACCTGCCATTCATCCTGGTACGCCCATGGATCTGTTTAATATGGCCAAGAAGTATGCCTCCCAAAAGGGAAAGTATTTTGATGATCCTGTAGGTAAAGAAAGTACAGTTTGTGTGTGCGTGTGTGTGTGTGTATGTGCGTGTGTGTGTGTGTGTGTGTGTGTGTGTGTGTGTGTGTGTGTGTGTGTGTGTGTGTGTGCGTGTGTGTGCGTGTATCAAAATTAAAGGGGGGGGGGAGAAGGAAAAAAACTAATAATTAAATTTAAGATTAAAATTGGTAACGATTGGAACTTGTCGGAAGCTCATTTCTATGAGAGCTGGAACTATTTATCGGGCGGTGAAATGCAACGTGTGTCATTAGCCATTGCATTGGCACTAAATCCTGAAGTCTTGTTACTGGATGGTAAAAGCAAATGAAAAAGACAGAGAGATTAAAATACTAAAGAAATAGAATGATAGAGCCTACATCTGCGTTGGATCCTGACTCTACTTTATTGGTAGAAAAGACATTAAAGGGAAGAACGTGTATATGGATCACGCATAGTCCTCAACAAGAGGCTAGAGTGGCCACACGTTCTCTTGTGTTGCCTCGTCTCTCGCATGCTTCCACGAGTGTGAGTGATGATGAATCCGATGGAACTGCAACCGAGATTTCTCTTTCGGTTCATTGATCATCTTGTCAAACATTTAAAAATAAACTGGTTTTTTTTTTTTTTTTGCACACATCATCACCCCCTTTCTCTTTTTTGCAGGATTTTTTTTTACATGTAATAAATCAATCTATATATTTTATTTGTTATTGTGCTACTAAGTTGTTTGGAGTGAAAAAAAAAAAAGAAGAGGGCATATACATATTAAACATATATAATAAAAAAAAAAAAAAAAAAAAAAAAAAAAAAGTCATAAACACTGTCAACAGTTTCGCTCCTTTTCTTTTTTTTCTTTTTTTTCTTTTTTTTTTGTGAGGATGAGTGTGGTTGTATGGGCTATATATGAGTGGAGAAAAAGAGGGAGTAATAAAAAAAAAAAAAAAGAAAGCTTTTTTTTTTTGTGATAAATATATATAAAGAAAGGATTGGGTTATGTAAGAATGTGAGTTGTGTTATAAAGGGGGGGATGAGTGTAAATATTTTTTTTTGGGGGTTTTAAAGGTTTCTAAAGCGTCTTCTACCGGTTTCTTTCATGGCTTGCACTTCTTGACTACCTCGACAATGTTCCTCCATACGTAAATGTCTCTTTAATGCATCTGTACGAGCAAAAGCCTTTTTACAGCAAGGACATACATAGGGTTTATCGCCTGAATGAACTCGTTCATGACGTTGTAAATCATGCTTTCGAGCAAAAGCACGCTTACAGGATTTACAAGGATAAGGTCTAGCATCATTGGATTTCTTTGGGTGATGTATTGTTGAGGAAGCGGGAGAGGAGGATGGTGTACAAGTGGTGGAGTAAGAGGAACGAGTGGGTAATAAATCAAATATATCACCGTTTCCATGGAAAATGGTATCTGTATGATCAGCATAAAGAAAGCGATCCAGGTCCACCACTGGAAAGAAGTCAGGCTCCACAAGGGCGGGTGAGAGATAGGATTGAAAGTTATGTTCCATCATTTCAGGAGAAGAAGCAGTGCTGCTATAATTGCTAAAGCTTTCTACAGTAGGTGGATAGTCGGCGGGTGGATAATAGACCTGCGCTAAGAGGAATACTTGGTCATCTGTAAACATGTATTCTTGTTCCATATCCCTCTTGAACAAGCTCAAGTCATAAATTGGCTCACAGTAAGGGTTCGTAGTATTGTGTTGAGGATGCATTATATATTAAAAAAAAAGGTAGTTTTTTTTTTTCTTTTCTTAGTTGTGTAGTAAGTAGTAGTTTAAAAAATAATAGAAATATATAAAAAAGTTTAAAGAAAAAAAAAAAAAAAAAAAGATTCAAAACAGAAAAATACAAAGGGTTTTTGTAGTGTGTGTGTGGGGGCGGGGAAAAAAGAAGGGGTGTTATCCCCTTTAAGTTTATTCACTCCTTGTGCAAAGAGACAGATTATTTTCTTCCTTGACTCTCTCTCTCTTTCCATGTCTTTCTCTTGATAATTTCCCCTCCTCCTCCCCCCAAGAGAGAGAGAGAGAGAAGCCCCTCACTCTAAAAACGAACCTATCTATCTTTATTTGACATGAATCAGACTTGCCCCTCGAAAGACTCTTAAGGAGTAGCGGTCAAAAGGAATGCACATTTTCAGCCGTATAAATTAATAGAGAATTATCATGCGTGTAAATCGATTGCAACTCAAATTTATATTGCTGTCGATCTAAAGTAATAATCATGATGGTAGAAAGGGAATAACACAGAAGAAAAAGAAGCTATTTGTCTACTGACTGATATTATTAAAATCTTAATACCAGCCTGCTTCATGCTTCATGCTTTATGCTTTATGCTGCTGCTGCTGCTGCTGCTTTGTACATATTAAATAAAAAAGGGGATTCCTATACTTTTTTAAACATTGGGTTGTACCATCGTTGTATAACACATTAAGCTTTTTCACGTGAACCTGAATGGTATCCAAGTACTCTTTTGGGGGGGGGGGTTTGGATGTCTTTATTGTTTACACCATGCTAATACAACAACATTTATTTACTTTGTCTGCACGGTCACATGAGTTCCGGATCACAAAAAAAAAAAGCATGGTTACAAAAAGGCATCTTGTTAGATTAGAATGGTTTGTGTAGACACCAACGAAGAGTAATCTTTTTTCTAATCTGGGTTACAACTGTCGACCCCTCTCTTTTACTATTTGGAAATTGGCTAACCCCCTTTTCTCTTTTGGGTTGATGCTCTCTTTCTTCTTCTTTCTATTCCTATATATGAACAAGGTAAACATTCTAATAAAATGATGCTCAAGTTCCGTCATTATTTGCAATCGACTAGATTTTGATGCATACTGACATAATATGATATTAAAGTAAGTGCAATCAAATAGTCATCCCCCCCCACCCCCACCCCCACCCCCACCTTCCCTCCTCCCACCCCTTTCTTTTGGTTATACACTACTTTTTCTTGAATATATACTTCATTTATCGTCATGATTGTTTTATTTTAAATATAAACACCCCTTATTAAAACAACAAGCAACTGGATTTGTTTCTTTTGTAATCTCCTTGATGGGTAGTCATTGGCCGGGCTATCACTTTTTAAAGTTTTAACAATTACCAATGTTATTTTTTTTTTTTTTCAATTAGAACAAATATTCAAATAAGTTACTCCTTGTTTTCTATTCGGAATAAGAGAAAAATTGGATCAACTCCTCCTTACTATGGGACTCCCATATTTGAGATCATTTCCGTATTTATATAAATATATATTTTACTATTGTAAAAAACATAAATTATCCCTCAGGGGTGGAGAAAAAAAAAAGAGGGGCTTTGGGGGTGGGGGTGGGGGGCATACGTAAAACCCAAAAATTATAATTGAAAAATAACTGCGAATAAAAAAATAAAAAATATGAAGAGAAAGAGAAAGAGAAAGAGAGAATAAATGAAATAGACTCTATTTATAATGTTTCAATCTTAATCCTTTGAGCTTTATTTTGAATCTGACAAGAAAAAACAATTACCCAAAAAGAAAGGGCAGTTTTGGAGTAAAGATGTGTGCACGGATTATTTATTTTTACTCCACAAGTTTAATTGCCTTGCATCCCTCTTTCTCTTTCTAAAAAGATCTAAAACACTCTTTGGGTAAGAAGGTAAAAGAAGGTAATAGTTCTTTCAAAAGAACAATTTAGAAATATTTTTTTTTATTTTTTTATTTTTATTTTATTTTTATTTTAGGGTTGCTACATGGGAAAAAAAAAAAGATACGTATACTCCCCTTCCGAATAACATAAAAGTATAAATGATACCATAGTGATGATAGATACCAATAAAAAAAAAATCGCAATCCCCTTCTTAAAAGACATTCCAAGTTTTTTATGTTTGTCTCGCAGGGGGTTCAATTTGAACGATGATATGAAAAAGTTGTGCCACAAATAAACTTTTTTGACATTTTACTTTATTTGACAACAGAATTGTGGGGGTGGGGATGGGGTTTGGGGGTTGCTTCTTTTTTAGACAAGCATAGAGAGAGAGGGGGAAAGGGTATTTCATCGTTTAGCAAGTGGGTGATCGGATGGAGTTAACAATTCGAAACTACACAAGAGTTCTTCAGATACACTCATGATCGCACCAAAGTTATCAAATTCACCACAATAATTAGGAGCACTAAAGACCGTTACCAAGGTTCTATCGTTAAAGAATTGATAGCCATCTTCAACAACCATGTGAGCTCTGCATACAAGATCGAGATCGAATTTGGCTAAAAATTCATTGATCACCTTCTTACCAAAGCAGTAGGATACCCCTCGTTCATTATCTACTTTTATGTCAGTGATCGCGATCTCTCTCTCTCTCTCTCTCTCTCTTTTAAAGTACCTTCCCAATCAACGTTAATATCTGCAGGGTCAGCCCAGAGTAAATCGTTCAATAAGCCATAATCGGGTACATCGGTCGGTCTCTGGATATTGCGAATATCGTCCATACTATGCAACGAGGGGGAGAGACCTCCATGAACGCAAAAGATCTTACCCGCTACTAATCCGGCGATCGGCAATGTATTGAACACATCTACAAAGCTTCTCCACATTTTTGGACTCAGTCTTCGCTTGCATTCATCATAAAATCCATACACTTTTTGTCTAAAAATCAGTCTCCTTCTTTCTCTCCTATTCTTTTTATGAACTTTACCTTTTGTCACATTGGCAGACTCGTGATTTCCACGCAGGATAAAGAAATTTTCTGGAAATTTAATCTTGTAACACAGCAATAACAAAAAGTTTTCCAGGCTTTGTTTACCACGATCCACATAATCGCCCAAAAACAAGTAATTGGAGCTGGGTGGGAATCCACCCATTTCAAATAATCGAATTAAATCCGTATACTGACCATGTGTATCACCTACTATTTTGACAGGAGCAGAAAGTTCAAGTAAGGACTGCTTTCATCAAACATGCAACAAGGACAAAAAAAAAACGTTAATTCTTTCCTTTCTTCTCTCTCTTTTTTCTCTCTCTATCATTTTTATTCCCTTAACTGGTTGACCAAGAAATATATCCATGGCGGCACGACAGATGGAATTCACCTCAGATCCCTTTAAACACAACTGTTTAGACACCTTAGAGGCATACCCTGCATCCAATAACCGCTTGATATAGTCATCGATGGGTAATACCCCCATATTCATACTAACAACCGAGTTGACGGTTAACTGGTTCATGGAAGATACCGTCAATTGATTCTGGTCTACATTTTCCACATCCAACGAATGATTGGTATTGGCAGGTGATTTTTTAGGCGGCCAAAAGTCGGATTGGGCTAATAACTTGTGTTGTTGTGGGTTATCTACTTTGCCTCCAAAAGCGTCTTGGGGTCCCACTGTATCTTGCTCATTATACTCGTCCGAGGACTTTTTAATGGGGTAATCTGGGTTTAATTGAGAAAGAGCTGAAGCGTTATTATTATTGTTGTTCTTGGCATGTTGCGAAGAGGTAATCAAGATGGAACTGACGGATTGGGTTGTATTCACACTATGTTCGTTATCTACAGGTGTCACCTCTAAACGTGGTAGTGGTGCTTGCGGTTGCTTTGATACCTGACGTTTCTTTCCTTTACCACTTGACTTTTTCTTGCTCTTTGAAATAGAATTACCCATTGATGTGTCTAATGTATAACAAAAGAGAAAAAAAAAAGTGAGAGAGAGAGAGAGAATAACAATAAGAAAAAAAAAAGCGGAGTTTTCCTCCTTTCCCATTCCTCTCTCTCTCTTACTAAAAAAAGAGAGGGTAAGAGAGGGGATTTTGTCGGAGTTTTTTGTTTTACTCACTTCAACACCATTTTGTCATTGTGTTAAAAAGGCCATAATGATGATAGGGTTCGATATATATATCACATGCTTTTTTTTGTGACGGTATACACGTACATGTTTCATAAAAAAAAAACCTGTTTCTATAGCAGTTTGCTATGGTACCACTTACACGTGATTTCATCTTTACTATTGTTATTTTTCATTTGAATAAAAATATGCATATTATTTATGTAAATACTCACAGTTATTGTTTATCTCTAAAATTTATTCTATGACCAAGTATTTTACAAATGGGCATAAAATACAACTTTTTTTTCATAATGTAATGGTTAGAAAGACGGTTGACTCATTGTGTACAGATAAATAGTAACCAGGGACATCAAACATTTTATTTAAGACAAGCAAAGGGCCAAAGATTTTTTTTTTTTTTTTTACGATGAAGAAACTAATATCGGGAGACCCTACTATAACATGATGACTTTTTTTGTAGGTAGGCTTGCTTCAAGTTTTGTCAACTCTATCTTATTCACTGGTTCATGTAATAAAGGAGCTTTCGCACTCACCTTAATTTTTTTTTTAAATTTAAGGGATCAAGAAAAAGGCGAATTTAAATTTTTATTAAGGTACAACTTACCCTCCTTGAGGTTTCAGTGTCTTTTAAAGAGGACGGGTTTTACTTCCCTGAGTTTGTCGTTTGTTTTAAAATGTAGCTCACTATGACTGAATATGGATCATCCATATAGCTTATTTGATAATGAATTAATTTATCCTGCTAAATAAATCAAGAGGGATAATGTGGATGCTATCCACTTATTCTGACCAACCACACATCCTAACCCCCTACCTTGAGATAACTAACTAAATCACTAAGAATGGAACTCAAAATATGTCACTCTGTCAAATGGGAAAACAATAACAAAAAACCCCCCCTCTCTGTCAAACAAAAACGTCGATCATTGTACCTCGATTTTGTAGATCTCTCTTTTTCCATAACACGTTTCAGAAAAGTGTATTTCCCATTAAAATGTTAAAATCTATAATTTAAATGAAGACCATCCCCACGTAATAAAGATTCTAGCCACAAGACCTTCTTAAAAGTTTCTTTTATTGGACACTCGTGTCACCTTGAATTGCCGCCTATTAAAATGATTTTTGATTGGTTGGCTTTGTGATCTGTAGCAGGTGGCTTATTAAACGGCTCCCAACCCAAAAAGTTAAAACTCCCTTTTTATGCATCACACTCGTTGACTTTTGTAAACGGGGTATTCCAAAGGTAGATTGGAATACCCGAGGGTATTTTCTTTCGTTACAGACCTTAATGGAACATTCTTGCGTTTAGAAAAAGGACATGTTGCTAATGACAACCCGCCGATAAATCTTGTCGTTGGGGGGTTTGTACCAGCATGGATATTCAGTATAACGATGGACCACAAGCAGTGCGGTATCTGGCAAGGATGATTTACGAAGCAAAAATCCTTTTGAGAAATATTCAACAACAAAAACCAGAGATATTATAAGAGAGTATGTTTGAGAAGGAGCAACAAGAATTGTTGGTGCAGTTGAAGCAACTTATATCTTGGGATGGAGAAAGCATAATATTCTCGAAACGTTATTTTTATCAACACCGGCTTGCTCGGTCAATACAGCAAACGACTGCGAGATGACTTCAAGGATATTGATAGTAGTTTAAATGAATTTTTTGCAATGATAATAATAAAAAAGAAAGAAATACCGACACAATGCTTAAAAGTGCAAACACAAGCCAAAAGAGTGTTTACAAACACATATGAGCTCAGAAACAACTTTACCGTTTTCGTCTCTGGTGCCGCAGGTACAGGGAAGTCCTATGTATTATGGATTCTGGGAAAGACACTACAAGCTGAAGGGATATAAAGTGAGTAAATACTGAATAAACATGATCTGTAAACATCTAATTTTTTAAAAGGTTTTTAAACTTGCTCCCACCGGCGTAGCTGCCCACAACATTTCTGGTGAGACTCTGTATCGTTTCTTCGGTATCACAAATTGCTCCTCTGTTCCCAGTTGCTCCCCGTATAAAAAAAAAAAAAATGGAGGGTCTTATTTGGGAATCTGCGATATACACAACTTCAGCCAGATTCAACCCCATCGAATCTGTCAGACAAAAAGAGCCTACCTTCTTTGAAATTTTGGATATCAATTTAAACACAAGCTACACAAGAACAATTGCTCCACTTATTTCACAAGTCTGAAAGCGCAACCATCGATTGTGTTGGAATTCACTTAAAGTCTTATGAGGACATATGTAGCCAAGTCTAGAGTGCATAAATAGGAAGGGCCTGTATTATTTTGGTGCAGATAAATGCCAATAGTGTCATTTAGACAAGATCGAATGAACAAAAACGTATGGTTGCAAGCCAATTCTGCAAACCAAACTTGTGGGTATTATTTCTTTCTAGATAATGATCAGCAAAAGATGTTTATTTCTATAAATAATGAGTGTAACCTTCGAATGTACCCCCACTCCAAAAAAGGAAGGAGGATTTTCGAAAAGAAAACTTTAAAATTAAGGGGGGGGATTGAAGTAACACAAATCTTTTTTTAAACCACGTTTTGCAAATAAAGGATATAGGCCGTGTTGGTGGGGGGGATGTATTTGTCCCCAGAGGTTTCTGGAATATTTAAAGGCTTTTCAGTGACAAATGTATGTGTAATACGACTCATGAGATTAAATGCAAAAGTTCAGATAAATATGAGTGGGTGCCTTATAAAAACGTGGGCTTTCCTCCTCGTAAAGATGACACGGGTCACTTGAAGGCGCCATTGAAACAAGATAAGCCCATCTTTGGGCAAGTTATTATAGACCGTGTGAACTTTTATTGGTGGGTTCATGGCCCATTCAAAGAAAAACTGACGTCTATTGATAAATATGATTAAAAGATGAGTGAATCCGTTTAGCCACCTGAAAAAAATGCCGAATACTTTTATAGGTTGTATCGATCCTCATACACTGCTAAGCATATAAACAATAAAGAGACCAACAACGGCTTTTGTTTGAACCTAAAATAGGAGGTACCACCCCAATGCATTTTATCCAATGGAAAACAATAAAATGCCGGGGCACTTTTGATTTATGATGACCTGATATTTCACTGGTGAGAAATAAAACTTATTACACCCACATTTAGGTAAAGCCTTTCCTTGTGAAATCAGACCTTTTATAAAAGTAACGCGATGTCAAGCATCTTGGCTATAACATGAAATGGTCTGATTCCCTTTTTTTTTTTTTGAGGCAGGAAAAAGGGGGAGTCGTTGACTGTATGAATGGTTACATTTTCACTAGTTCATCATATCAGTGACTATATTATCTGGATTGATATCCACGAAAAAGAAAGTTACCTCATGTGCCTCAAGTCATTCAACATCCCGTTTGATCAACGGTTAGTTTCCTATTGGAGCGAGAAAGAGGGGGGTCATACTATTTAGTAAACAAGGGAGATCGGAATTATTACAAGTGAGGCAGGGCCAACGTGTTCTACTTGTTCTGTTTCTATTTATCTGTGTATATAGTAAATATTACGCTGTATTTGTTGAGTCAGTCATTGGCAAACAGATACGGATATCTTGTCTGTTTACCACGCGTTCCGGCAGATAGTGGTCACACCACCGGGGGGGGGGAGCGTGATGGAAATGTCCGGTTGTGGCAGATACACTAGGCACAAAAAGAGTTCTGTCCTAGGTTGATACCCCTCCGGTGCTCATTACCATCAATGGAGCCATTTATAAAAAAACTAGATAAGGCACAACCAATAAACAGTTGGTTTTTATTACTTTCTTTTCAAAATCAATACCCCCATGGAGGCCACTCTAATATGTGGAGGAAAGGTGTCGAGGTACTATTCATTACGCACTAGAAGCTGATGAAATCGAGCATTTCTGATTCAACACTTTCCATTTAGGTAGAATGTTTCCCCCTACACACGAAAAAAAAAAAAAGCTTTTTTGTTGTCAAGACAACATTTTTCATGCAAAAAAAAATAATAAAAAAAGAGAGATGTGTCCGGGTCGGATTTACATCTATGCGGACCGGACATTTTTCTGGAATAAGATTTCAACTCCCACTGGGGAAAAGTATATGGGAAGAGGATGAAAGCTGGCCGTGATAGAGTCCCTCCTATTCTCGCATACATCGCCTGTCGAAATGGTAAGAAAACATGAAAGGGAAAAGAGAGAGAGATGATGGATGAGATACGGGAGAAAAACGAACAGATGATACAACGGATGGAAAAAATCAACTTTTATGTACTCGGATGCGGGGATAAGAAAAAGGGAATGCTGACATATTTCTTTAATGTAGCCTTCTCAAAAGACTTTCATCACCAAGGTTAAGCTTGGCAAGGCCAAGAAGCAAAACCGTCCTTTGCCCCACTGGTTCCGTCTTAAGACTGACACCAAGATCCGGTAAGACTTTTTTTTTTTTCGGTTGAGTCCATGCAACGAAAACTTATATACTTTAAATGATAGTTGGAACGCTAAGAGACGTAACTGGCGTCACACCAAGTTGAACATCTAAACAGCTTTTTATCTCCAAAAAGCACTTTATTTTATTATTCTCTGCTGCGAGACCGTGCGATATTTTTCTGAATTGTATGCAACACACGGAGCCCACAATAAAATAAAATAAAAAAGATGATATTCAACACTCTATAAAAAAAACGTTTCTTTTAACAGATGTTGGACAACGACGGGGAAGGGTTATGAGTGGCTGTAGGAATGGGGTTCATTTCAACCTTGACCATGAAGGTCATTACACTTTAAATCAAGTTTACTGAACCTGAAGTGACGGTGGAAGTTTTTTTTTTTTTTTTTTTTTTTTTTTTTTTTTTTTTTTTTGTATGTTTAAAAAGTACGTCACTCAGTTTTATTTTTATCCCCTTTCCTGTTTCCTTCTACTTTCAAATGAGTGAATTCCCTGTTGGATGGTTTTTTATTCAATGTCCCAGTCGACAAGATCATGTACTGACAGTGTCTAGTCTGAGTATGCAGGTAAATCTTTATTTGTTGAAGCACCAACAAGTGACTTAAGATGCATAAAAAAATAGCCATCGATTCGAGTTGAATTACGCCCAAAGAAGAAAATAGGGGTAATGAATCGTCATCAGTTGTGGTGTTACAATCAAGGCTATCTGGTGAATAAACACTCTGGATGCGGTAAAAAAGAAATTAAAATCAATAAGGGGGGGTGTAGGATTGATGTGTGGGAGATTTTATATATGTAGTACTGGGAGTTGAAAAAGATAAATTAAAAGATCAGTGCATTTATCAGTCGAGAAGGTCATCCGAAGGGACTGATCGTAAAAAGCAACTATGGAAGTACGACGAGAATCAACGTTTGGTGTTGACGGATGACAAGAACGGAGTCTACGGCTTGGTAAATATAAACAAGGCATAATCTTATCTTATACTTAAAATTATGTATAGACTGCTTTGGCTGTACCCAAGCTAGATTCAAATCTCGAAAATGCTTGTACTTGGATTATGTGGGGGGAAGGAGAAGAATCACCAGATAAAATAAAATTACTATAAAAAGTGTGCGTGTGTGTGATTTTTCTTTTTTCAAAATACACTAAATATTTTTCTTTTTTTTTTTTTTTTTTTTTTTTTTTTTTCTTTTTTTTTTTTTTCTTTTAAAAGATTTTTC